>JAADWV010000509.1:0-24073 GCA_023336295.1 Pythium folliculosum | reverse complement strand
GGGGGAGTTCTTAACACCTTGAGTGTTACGCGGCAAGTTAGAGAATGAGCGGACCACAGGGGTTCTGCTGCACTGGTCGCCACTCGTTCCCTCGCTGGAAAACCCGTTTTCATCACGTAATCACGATTCATAAAACACACCCTTCCGCGCTCGCGTTCACTCGTGACGGTCCGTCTGTCACCGGAGGCAGGCGGTCGAGGATCGCGTCGACGCTGCGCAGGCGCAGCGCAAAGTCGAGCTGCAACATGGCGCCGAGCAGCGCGACGGTCTCGTTGCCGACGTCGCCCCCGAGCCCCCAGTTCTCGAGCACGCCATGGACGCCGGGGCGCTGGATGCACAGGAACGCCGGGTCCTCGGGCACCGCGAGCTCGAACAGCGGCGAGCCCGTGAGCAGCACGAAGAGCACGATGCCGAGCGACCAGACGTCGGCCTGCACGGGGTCGTAGATGTCGCCGCGCACGACCTCGGGCGCCATGTAGTTGAGCTTGCCGATGCGCTGCGCGCTCAGCGTCGAGGCCGTGCGCGCGAGCCCAAAGTCGCAGATGCGCAGGCTGCGGTCGTCGGCGACCAGAACGTTCTCGAGCGACAGATCGCAGTGCGCGATGTCGTGCGCGTGGAGGAACTGCACGCCGCGCACGATCTGCTCAAAGAGCGCGAGCGCCTGCGACTCGGGAAACCGCTTCTGCGGCTGCGCGTCGAGCCACGCGAGCAAGTCGCCGCGTGGGCAGTGCTCCATGACCAGCAGCTGGCTCTTGGCCTGGTCCACCACGCGGTGGTACCGCACGACGTTCGGGTGCGGCGGCAGCTGCAGCAGGCGCTGCACGATCGTGCCTTCGTGGGCCGCGTCGACGGGCGGGGCGCCACCGCCGCTGCTGCTGGATGGCGCCCCGGCCGTGGGCGAGCGCGCGCCAAGGTGGATCTGCTTGACCACGACCGGCGTCTCGGCCGGGTCGCTCGTGGCCGCGCACAGCAGGAGGTCGGCCGTGGGCTGCGAGTGCAGTTTGCGCAGCACCTGGAAGCCCTCGAGTCCTGGCATGCTGCTGTCGATGTGTTCGTTGGTCGTCCGGTTTGTTCGTGTGCGCTGGTCGGGGTAAGATTACACGGACGCGTTGACGGACTCGCTGTGTGTACGCGGCCGTCGCTTGTCGTGGTCGGTGGCGCGGTGGATGATGAAATGAACGCGAGTGGCCACGACTCAACGGGCTGGCGTGGCGTGGGTGGCGTCTCCACGGCGGGTCGAGGAAGGGAGGAGGAGGGAGCGAGGAGGGAGTGGCGAGGCCCAACGTGACCGTCTCCGCGGGCTTGGCAAAGAAAAAAAAGAGAGAAGTGAAAGGTGGAACCGTCTATCGGATTGCATATCGAAGAACGAAAAGACCGCTTGGGCGCTGGAGGATGCGCTGTACGCGCCCGGCAGAAAGCACAGCACGAGTCGCTCCGCGATTACGAGCGCAGCAAGAGCTTTCGCAGCGGCTCATCCCACCTCCGCCGGAGAGGCCAAACCGCCCCTGGTGCGAAGATCACCACCAAACAGAACCGTGGATCTTTATCCCAACGCCAAAAGGCAGCGCTGGGGCGAAGAGCGGCCCACCCCACCCCAGCTGACGCTGGAGCAGCCACTATCCAATCCAAGTCGCCGCTTGCGCTCCGCGCCTCCCACGATAGTGCGCATTGTACAGTACGACGCGACACAGTAGTCCCACGTTACTGTACCTCGCGTGGATCGACGGCCGGTCCGCTTCAAGCATCTTGGAGGCAGCGCAGCATCCTCGTAAACGGCCAGCGCTGGCGGTTGGCTGGGACGGTCTCTCAACCCCCCCCCCAACGAAATCTTCCACTTGAAAACGGATGGCAGGACGACAACGACGCTGGCGCCGGCCACCGGCAGCGCGTGCGTGCCAGCGAAGCTGCCATACTCGCTCCGTGCGCCAGCAATGCGCGACGTCAAGGTGGGTTCTGCTTTCCCAAACACTCAACAACGCGCTGGACAGTCGAGTCCGTCACAAAACACGAAAGAAAAGAACAAGACAAAAAAATCGAACCTTTCGTATTGCTGGGTGTACGTAGAAAGCCATACCACTTCAAGGACAGCCCAAATACAGCGCCTCACACGATCAACAGCGGGATCATCAGTAGGTCTGGCGGCGCCTGCGTCGTTCGGGCAAGTCCCCGCGCCGTTCACATCTGTACCACGCTTTGCCCACCTGTTTTTTCTAGATTGCCAACTCGAGTGGTGCTGTCCGTGATTTGACGGCGTTCCTCGCGTGACTTGTTTCCCGCTGGTGACGCGCAGCTCATCGCGAGGAACCGATCGCGCCATGGCTGACCAACAAAACACACGCGCGGACATGGATGTGGCAAGCGGTGAGGTGTCCTCTTTGTGTCGCACCTTGTCGCTCGCTGTCTCTGCCTCGCTTCGCTCTGTTGTCGCGGGGCGAGACGAACAGCAGCGGCGCCGTGGCGCGTGTCTGTGCTGCGCGCTGAATGCATCCAGTTGACAGGCTCGACATGCTCCTGCTCGAAGGGGTGAGAGGTGGATCCGCATCTTTGCTGTGCCGGCGCATGTGTGCGTGCAGCCAACCCACGAGCTTAGCTCCTCCCGTTTGACTTCCTTTCGCTCCTCCTTGGCGGATTCGGCGGGCTTCTCCGCGTGTCGAACAGAAACACGGCCGCCGCGACCTGCGGCTCGCAGAGGTCCTGGTGATTCGCCAGGTTGCGGCCCACAGCACAGCCAATGCGAGCAGAGGGATGGGGATCCCAGCCCTCATCACTTCGGCGCTCGATTGGTTCCATAGTTTTCTTCTTTTTTTTTTCTTCTTGTTTTTCCCTCGCCCCCAACAAGAATCACTATCCAGGACAAGGGAAACAAATGGCTGCTCCATCTGCATCATGCCTCACTGGCTGGGAACCAAGCTCACGAGGCGGATCCCCGCTGCGTCTATCCATACACACGTGATGCACCACTTTGGATGGACCAAGCAACACCAGGAACGTCAGCGCATCCAGTATTGCATGTCGCGCTGGACTCGGTCCAGGTGAGACCGTGATGCGGTGACGCCCGTCAAGACGCCCTGGGACCCTCAGTGACCTCCTCGTCACTAGCGCACCAAGAGAAGCAGGTGCCGACCAGAGGGGTCTCCGCAGGCTCGAAATCCACCGCGGACTGCCTGCCTCTTGACGTGCTATTCCTGATCCAGCGCGAAAGCCGGATATACCAAGGCCCCTCCTCACTCGACTGGTGCTATTTTCTGCCTGGCTGGCCTTACAGACTGCTGTGCTCGGAGAGCGTCTCGGTCAGTGGGCTTGACCTTCTGCGCTCGCGTGACGTTCCCTGCCTTCTGCTGCACGCATCTCGCTCCTGCACCAACATGAAGGCGGCCGACGCGCTCCCGGCGACCACGATCAACGACCTCCCGGTCGTCGAGTACGACGTCAACGGCGACACCGTGCCCGTGCGCAGCTACTCGCCGACCAAGTGGGACATCTGGATCCTCGGTCTCACGATCGGGCTCGGCGGCCAGTACTTCAGCTGGAACAGCGGGCTCCACGCCGGGCTGTACACGTACATGATCGACTATGTCGTGGTCGGCGCCGCATACATCACGCTGTGCTGCTGCACATCCGAGATCTCGGGCGCGCTGCCCTTCGCGGGCGGCGCCTACGGGCTCTCGCGGTGCACGCTCGGGTACTACCTGGGCTTCCTCATCGGCTGCGCCGAGGCCTGCGAGTACATCGCGTACGTGTCCACGTCGGTCATGTCGCTCGCCAACATGCTCGTCGAGTGCGTGCCGCAGCTCAAGGGCTACGAGCCGCTCATCTGGCTCTGTGTGTACGGCCACGCGTGCTACGTGCACTACCGCGGCGACAAGTTTTTCTGGCGCTGGAACGCCTTCATCGGCATGACCTCGTTCACGATCGTCTTGATGTACATCTTCGGCTCGATCCCGCACGTCGACTTTGCCAACAACGCCGACACCGACCCGGATTTCCGGTTCGTGAATGGCATTGACGGCTTTATCAAGTCGATGCCGGTGGCGTGCTGGTTCTTCGTGGGCGTCGAGACGCTCAACCTTGCGAGCGACGACGTGAAGGATCCTCAGAGCGAGATCCCGTTCGCACAGCTTTCGTGTATCACGATGCTCTCGACCATCGGCGTCGTCGTGTTCTTCGTGACCGTCTCACTCCCGCCGGCGGGGCTCAACCAGGTCACCAAGCTGCTTGCGCCGTTCGACAACGGCTTCCACAACATGTTCAACGTCTCGCTCGAGCTCTCGACGCTGTTTTCGATCCCGGCCATGTACGCCACGACGTTCGGCTTCATGTGGGGGTACGGCAAGCTCATCTCGGCGATGGCGACCTCCAAGTTGCTGCCACCGGGGCTCGCGCGCAAGTCGGACAAGTACGACACGCCGATCAACGCCGTGATCTTCGGCACGATCCTAAGCTACCTGTTCAGCCTGAACGTGTACTTCGTGCCCACGATCGAAAAGTACCTGTACAATGTGTGCATTGCGACGGCGTTCCTCGGATACGCAGGCCAGTGCATCGGGTACATCTCGATCCGGAGTTACTACCCGGCGCTCAAAGAGAGCCGATTCAAGAGCCCGTTTGGCATCGCCGGCGCCGTGTACTCGCTGCTCGTGTGGGTGCTCGGGCTCATCTCGATCGCGTTCTTCCAGGACCGTGACGGTATCGAAATCGCGGGCTTCGCTGGGCTGGTCACGATCCTGACGCTCTTTTACTTGGTGTACGCCAAGCAGCACCAGACGTTCTCCGAACAGGAGAGCAAAGTGTTTCTGATGGCCCACGTGATGAAGCTGAGTCGGCGAAACGTCTCCAAGCGCCAGCTCGTGGAGAAGAACCCGCCGCGCAAGCGCCACCGCCACATCAACGTCAAACATACGCCCGTGGTGCACGCCCAGCCGGATGGAGAGGCAGCTGATGAGACGAGGCAAACATCAATCCCCGGATTGCTCGAGCAGCTCAAGACCGGCTCTGGGACAGTCCGCGACCTCAAACCGCTCGCGTTGCCCATGGCCAAGTGGCGGGCCGAGTCCTCGCCGTTCTACCGGTACTTTTGCAACCCCAAGCTCGTGGAGATCGAGTACGAGCTCAAAGTCGCGGCGGTCAAGCGAGCCGAGAGCACGTGGGCTGCGGTTGTGAGTGGCGTCGCCGAAGCGCTCACGTCGTCCGCACCCGCGTCCGATGGAAAAGCTTCTCCAACCGTGCAGGCCGGAGTGGTGACGCCCGCGGTGCCGAGCCCCAGAGAGATGCGGCCTGCGTCCAAGCGCATGATCGCGTACGCGCTGCAGGAGGGCGAGGAAGAGGAGACGGACGACCACAAGGAGGAGGCCTCCTACAACGAACACGACCTCGCACGTGCGCGAACGCCCGTTCAGACACTCCGACGATGCGACACAGCAGACGACAAGGAACTATTTCAATCGTAATACTAGTACCAGGAAAGTACAGTTGCATGCGCCCTGCGCGCTCTCTCGACCCGGGGCTGTCGCATTCACACAGGATGTAGCCATGTAGCCATGTCTACGTCAGTGTAGCCATATTGGATCAGGCAGGGCGACAACATGAAAAAAATGAACCTGGGCGAGGACAATGTTTTCAGCCCAGCCCATCGACCCTAATAAGCCACTGAGGCCAAACGACACCGGTCTTGCTTGCACCTGACCGCAAGGACACAAACGCGAAAAACATGACGTTGGGTGGAGAGAAAAGATGCGTGCGTCTTCAACAGCAGATCTCGGGTGTTTTCCTTTTCATGAGTTCATGAGGAGAGAGGGGACGGAGCTGCAATAGTCTGCGTGTCGGTTCATCTGAGCTGCAACCGTCGTGCGTGTCTCAAGCTCACGGCCTCACAACGGTCCCGGCCACACTCCCTGACGCAACGCTGAAGGCTCGCTCCCTCGTTTCTTTCGTAGCTCGATGGATGTGGTTGCTTCACCCCCTGGGAGCAATTTGTATCATGATGATAGGAGAACACTGACAGACAACAGCTAATCGCATGCAAGAAGACCACATTCGAACTTGTCTCGACACGACACCTTTTGCTCTTGATCCACACGCGATCGTGGGAACCGATCACTCATGCCTCGCGTGCTCCACGCAAGCTGCGAGAAGCCACCGGGCGGCGAGCAGCTGCGCCGCTCTCGTCGTGGGTGGCACCGCTCAACGGTCGCGGTGGTTGCCTCATCTCCGTTGCGCTCAAAATTTTGTCCGCAATGCGCGCGTTGGATGGACTGCGCCATTCTGTACCGGTACGATACACCTTTTCTGCACAGAGCAACACGCAGCGGGCTGTCGTGCGCCTGGGATGGTGCTCCTCGATTTTGTCGTCTAAAACGGCGCGCTCGCTGTGGGTGTTGAGCCGATCGAATCACGATTCATTATACGACGAGCGGCCCCAACACCCACGAAGCGGGGTCACCGGAGCACCTCAACCGGCGTGAGCGCTGTGCCTGGACGAGACGGGCGCCTACCGACTATTTGGCGACCCCTACTCCTTCCTCTTGGATGCATCGCGTGAAAATTGATGCCGACGCAAATGCGCAACTAGCATCCGTCTATACTCAATACGGTACGACGCTCTCCGCCCGAGATGGGGCTGGCCGCACCATCTCTGATCGTGCTGGAAAGCCTCGGCTGCGCGCGGCTGCTTGGTTCCTGCTATGGGCACTGCCCATTATGACCACAGAAGACGATCATCCCATCGATGGTTGACAGAGATGGGAGAACAAACAAGATCAAGCCCCCGTGGCGGGGGTCATGTCGCGCCACCGATCTCGACAGCACTGCGTCGGCCGCGTTCTCGCGGCGGCTTGCACGCGCTCGGTTTCAAAGTCTCGCGATGTTACAGCCAGGCGGTCCCGTATTGATACCTTTTCCGAGTCACGTGGTGCTCCCTCTTTGAGACAAACGGTCGGAACAACACAGTCCACAACAGCAAGCTCGCCATTGCAATGCTGATGCGCTGTGGTGCCATCGAGGCAGCAGACGCCATCGAGCGATCCAAGCATATGCGGATCAAGTGTACCTATATCGACTTAAACAAGGGTAACCTGTATCCTATTCTGTACTTCAGTACCCAGAGGGGTACATCAATTGGGTACACCGTACCCCCAATCGATGTACCCCTCCGGTATTCTTTTTTCGACCCACCCTGTTCTGATATCTGCGGTCTGTTTCTTTTCTTTTTCCTGTTTTGGTTCTGCTGTCGCCACTGTGCGCGCGCCAGGGGGGATTGGGAAATATAACCGATAACTTCCCGTCCGCCTGCTGCTGTGGCCGGTGAGGTGCCAGCTTGTCGCTCCGTCCCTCCCCAAACGAGTCGGGCCGCAGGCTGAAAACCAAAGGCGAAGAAGCCTCCGTGGCGTGCGTGCGTGTCTGTCTTGGGAGGAGCGATGGACGACGTCGGCATCGACCGCAAGATCGTGATCGTGGGCGCCACGGACGTGGGCAAGACCTCGATCACGATGCGTTACTGCCACGGGTCGTTCACGACGCCGACGTCCGCGACCATCGGCGCCTCGTTCCTGCAGAAGCGCATCGCGGTCGGCCCGCAGCGCCGAAAGATGACGCTCCAGATCTGGGACACGGCCGGCCAGGAGCGCTTCCGGTCCATGGCGCCCATGTACTACCGCAACGCCAAGGCCGCGATCCTCGTGTTTGATATTACGAACGCCGCGACCTTCGAGAAGATCAAGGAGTGGCTCCATGGTGCGTGCCGTGCCGGTGATTGATGCGTATGGACAGGGGGGAGAGACAGAGGAGGCGGTGGAGGAAGAAGCCTGGAGCCTGCTCCCCTCCCCTCTCATGGATAGAGTCGCATGGACCATCGCGCTGACGATCGCTTTCTCTTCCCGCTTGGGTATGACAGATCTACGACAGCATGTCGCACCGGACATCGTGCTCGCGGTCGTCGGGAACAAGAGCGACTGCGCCACCACGTTTCCGTTCTCCGCCGCGCAGGAGTTCGCGCAAGAGATCGGCGCGATGGTCTTCCGTACGAGCGCCAAGACGGGCGAAGGCGTGGCCAGCGTGTTCGAGGCCGTTGGCGAAGAGCTGCTCAAGAAGCACGAGATTGAGATGAAGAACCGGGCGCGCGAGAACTCGTCGCTCGACAATGGATCCAGACGCACGGTCACACGGCTCGACAGCGACGTCATCAATGTCTCGCGGGAACAGTCGCGCGGCGGCTCCAAGTGTTGCTGAGGAGTTGGCGAAGACCGAGCGCGGTGGTGATTTTTTTTTCTTACTAGCAGCAGCTTTAGACGAAGTGGCGTCCAGACAAGCAGGCGATGAAGGACGTGGACGAAGAAAGCGTGGGGATGGCGACGGTGGCGGTGGGATCGTGGGGGACGATGGAGCCTGGTGTATCGTAGGGAGTGCAGTATTTCTTTCATATAGCGATTGGATTTTGGAATTGAAGTCGGTGAGTATCATCTCACGGTCTCCGATGTCCTGAACGCACCAGCAGATAGGGAGACACGGCGGTGGAAAAGAAAAGGTGGTGTAGTGTTTTGTTTACTGGTGTATTTGGACTCCCTCCATTACGTCTCGGCAAATGAAAGCGTCGCGCTCCGTCTGTCACTGCCCATGCGTAAAGAGACCTCCAAGAGGGGAGTCCCCCACGCAGGTAAGGCGTCCATCACATTGCGGTCGGCTGGGTCTTGCTCCGCAGCCACATCGAGCAGCAAGCTACGAAAGCACACACGAAAGTGGGCGCTTTACTGGCTGCTGGTGTTCTGCAATAATGTGTTGATCTTGTCGATCTTGGTCTGGAGCGACAAGTCGATGAAGTAGTTGCCGATCTGGACCTTGAGGCCGCCGAGGATCTCAGGGTCGACGACGGTCTCGAGGAGCAACACCTCGTTCTTCTCGATGCGGCTGCCGAGAGCCTTCTTGACCTGGTCAAGCTGGGCCTTGGTGAGCGGGTCAGCCGAGGTGACCTTGGCCTGGACCTCGCCACGGTACGCGCCCATGAGCTGCTTGTACGACGAGATCACACCGAGCGTCTCCGGGAGACGGCCGTTCTCCGCAAGCACCTCGAAGAGACCGGCGACCGGCTTCGAGAACTTGCCCTGCTCCATGACCTTCGAGATGTCCTCCTTCTTCGAGGCACGCGCGATGGTCGGGTCCTTGAGGAACGACTCAAAGTGCGGCTCCTTCTTGATCGTCGCCTCGAGCGACAGGAGCTCCTCCTCGACCTTCTCAAGCGTCTTCTGCTTGGCGGCGACCGAGTACAGCGCGTTGGCGTAACGCGCGTGGATGCCAAAGAGCTGGAGCTTGGGCTGCGTCATTTCGCCGAAGCCGCCGAGCTCGGCGATCTCCGGAGCGACGGCCTTGCTGGCGAGCGCGCGCGCCTGGGCGGGCGCGGCCTGGCGGCACACGTTCTTGATCGACGACGAAAGCATACCTGATCGACGGTAAAATACACATACTAAATGAGGATTCGATTCGGACGAACGGGGAAAAAGGTCGTGCGGAGGAGGAAGATTTGCGGGCTTTCCGCGGCGAGTGCGACGACGACCAACCCCGCGTCGGGTAGCGCTGGACACGCGCTAAACGATGGCGTCGCATTTCGCGCTTCCAGAGCAAGGCATCGGCCTCACACTCGCGCCCGGGAAGACCCCTTTCCACCATTCTCGCGGGCGACCATTTTCGCTCGGCTTACCTGTCGGATATCTGGCGGAGCTCGTGACTGGCCCAAGACCGAAGCGTACGGCTCCAGCGGGCGGTGGGGGAGGAGAGGAGGGGAGGGGAGGGGAGCTGCTGCGGCACGCGCCTGGTTGTGTGTTTTGGCAAGAGAAACCGAGGTTTTATGTACTATCACAGGATAAACCTCACTTTCCCTGTTTTGGCGCATATGTATCTAATCGAACCGTTAGATACTATAGATACTATAAGTAACGTTTCTATTTACGGCGTTTACGAGGTGGCGGCGTTTTCTTTGGCTTGGGAAGATCATGGAGCTTGACGACCATGGGCACCTCCGGGGTGTGCGCCATGTGGAGGTCCACGGGCACGCCCTCGAGCCGCAGGCTCTCACCGCTTGCGGACGCCAGCGCCGCGTCCACCGTCCACTTGTCCATGAACCGGTTGAACGACTGCGCCGTGCCCTGCAGATCCATCGTGCGGTGCGTAAACAGCGTCGTCGCCGGCGGAGTTGGCGTTGGCGTCGGTGGCGAAGTCTTCGACGGCGCTGGCTTGCGCGTGGCCTGCTCGGCCGCCGCGAACTCGCTGCGCATGACCGCGTCGAAGATCGCGAACAGCGTGTCGCTGTCGTCCTCGGCGATCGCGCCGCCGCGCTCCATGTCCTGCAGCACGTCCGCGAGCGCGCGCCCCAGTAGCGTCGGGCGGTACTCGTCCATGTCGTTTCGGGGCAAAACCAAACGGAATGTCACTATGAAGAACGCGAAAATGCCACATGAACTCACGTAGTCACAGTCACGAGGTCATTCGTACTTAGTCGGAGAATACGATCAACCAGTCAGTTTTTGATCGCAACCCAGCATCAAGGGAAACATTGCGAGACTTGGAGCACCATGGCGATCCGCGAGGAGCACGACTTTTTGAGCGAGAACGAGCGCGCGTTTCTGTTCCAGAGCATCCATGACAAGCCCCACGTGCGCGCGGACGGCCGCGAGCTGATGCAGCAGCGCAAGGTGCGCGATTGGGCGTCTAAAGACACCCGCCAATGGCGAGTGAACTAACCGCGGTTCCCCTTTGATAGATCCGCGTGCAGTTCCGCCGCTCGGACGACCAGAGCCAAGCCGAAGTGCAGCTAGGGCGCACGCGGTACGTTCTACCCGATACCGATGTCCATGCCCACGTTCAACGCGTCTAACGCTCTAGTTTCTTCCAATAGTGTGATCGCGAATGTCCACGGCGAGATCGTGCCGCCGTTCCCGGACCGCCCGACGGAAGGATTCCTCCAGTTCAACGTCGAGCTGTCGCCCATGGCGTCGCAGAACTTTGAAGTGGGCCGTCCGACGCCGCTGGCGGTCGAGCTCGCGCGCATCGTGGACCGCGGCATCCGCGAGTGCCGCGCGCTGGACACGGAGGCGCTCGCGATCGTCGCCGGCGAGAAGGTCTGGGCCATCACGTGCGACATCCACGTCGTGGACCACGGCGGCAACCTGATCGACTGCGTGTCGCTCGCGGCCATCGCGGCCATGATGCACTACCGGCGACCGGAGGTGTCCGTGCAGGGCGGCCAGACCACGGTCTACAAGATCGACGACCACGCGGCCGTGCCGCTCAGCCTGCACCACATCCCGATCTCGATCTCGTTCTGCTTTGTCGAGAGCCTCGGCAAGGACACGGCCGACGAGGACGACGCGCCGATCATCTTCATGGACCCGACGGACCGCGAGGAGCGCATCACCGACGGCTCGATGACGTTCACGTTCAACTCGTTCCGCGAGCTGTGCGCAGTCCACAAGATTGGCGGTGCCGCGATCTCCACGAACGATGTGCTGCGCTGCGCCAACATCGCTGCAGCGCGCGTCGCGGAGCTCACCGAGTTTCTCAAGGAAGAAGCTGAGAAGGCCGACAAGGAGGCCATCGACCTGCGCCGCGCCATGCTGCGCGGTCGCGAGTTCGCAGATGTGTCGTCGCTATCGAGCACTGAGATCAAGCAGCACCGCGCCGAAGTGGATCTCGGTATGATGACGGACTTCAAGACGCTGCACGCGCCCATCGCCTTGCGCGATGATCCGACGCAGGCGGAGAACGACGCCAAGGTATCTTCGATGGCCCAGCTACTTGAGTCACTCGAGCAGGCCGCTGACGGTACGCTGGCCGCCTCTGCAACAAGCAGTGGACTTGAGATGAGCAACGATGTGGCACGGGAAGAGTTCCAGAAGCTCGCCGCTGGTTTCAACATGCGCGAACTCGTCGCTGGCGCTACGGAGGCGAAGCCGAGCAAGCCCGTTACGTCGTCCTCATCGGTGAAGAAGACTACCACAGTGGTGAACACGATCAGCAAGAAGGCGAAGCCTGTGGATAGTGACAGTGAAGAAGAAAGTGTGGTTGTCCAGAGCGAGTTCAATGGCGGCGCGGCTCCAGTTGAGATCCAAAAGCCGGCCACACCTGTGCCCGCACCTGCCAAGAAGAAGCCCGCCAAGAAGACGTCAAAGAAGGCTGCTCTGTCAAGCGATTCGGATGAAGAGGTTGACCTCAGTGCTGCCGTGAAGCGGAAGGGCGGCAAGAAATGAACGGCATATCCACGCAGGTAAAACTATGTTCGATAATCTAGATTTGCATCCCTCCCACGATATCTTGGCGGTTTCGATACGGCGATGCGAAACGACGTGTGACTCTTATTTTGGTGTAGGGACTGCGCCCAAGCAAGTTCATGCAAAGATGAGCAGTGGTCAGCTCCAATAGCATCCGAGTCTGTGTGTAGTCGCGATGAGCGCTCCGTCCGCCGTCAGCGGTTCCCACAAACGGGTTCAAGTGTGTATCCGCGTGCGGCCTCCGCAGCCCAAGTCCGATTCACGAACCTCCGAGAGCGTCGCGGTAAATGCACAGGAGAAGACAATCAGCGTGGTTACGAACTCGACAAATGGTTCCGGCACCTGCTTCCATTTTGACCAAGTTCTCAGCCGAGACACGGACCAAGCTGGAGTGTATCAGGCTGCAGCCTCGGAGATCGTGGACTCGGTGCTGAGTGGCTACAACGGTACAATCATGGCGTACGGGCAAACTGGCGCCGGGAAGACGTATACCATGTCTGGAGGCAAGCGACACTTCGATGACCGAGGAATCTGTGCGCGCGCGATCTCGAGTATCTTCCAGCAAATCCAACGGGACGCTGACCATTCCTTCGTCGTGCGCGTCTCCTACGTCGAAGTATACAACGAGAACTTGTACGACTTGTTGACCTTCAACGAGAACCACCACAACAGTAACAACAACGGTGCTTCGAACAACCGAGAAGATCTCGTTATCCAAGAAAATGACAAAGGCCAGACTTTCGTCCGCGGACTCGCGCGCCCCGTCGTGAAGACCGAGGAAGACGCATTCGATCTCCTTTTCCAGGGAGAGACCAACAGGACGATTGCCGAGCACTGTCTGAACGCATCATCTACGCGTTCGCATTGCATCTTCACAGTTTATGTTGAACGTCAAGCGAACCCCGACACGTGCGCCGACATCGAAGACCCATCGGCGTCAGTCACCGTGTTCAGCAAGTTGCACCTTGTGGATCTCGCCGGCTCCGAGCGCATGAAGAAAACACACGTCAGCGGTGTCATGCTGAAGGAGGCTTCGCACATCAACAAGTCCCTGACGTTCCTGGAACAAGTCGTCATCGCGTTGGGCGACAAGAAGCGGTCCCACATCCCGTATAGGCAAACGCCGCTCACGAATTTGTTGAAGGATTCTCTTGGTGGCAACTGCCGGACGATGCTTGTTGCCTGTGTGTGGCCAGAAGACTCACACAATGACCAGACGCTCGCCACACTGAAGTTTGCCACACGAATGATGCGCGTCAAAACGTCCGCAATTGTGAACGTCGCTGGTGGCGTCGCTGCGGGAGGCAGTGGAGCGGGGTCCAAAGAAACCCAGGCTCTGCTGCAGAAGTACGTGGGAGAAATCAAGCGGCTCCAAGACGAATTGGCCATGCACGACACACTCAGCGGGCGCAGCTTTGTGGATTACGATCTGAAGAGTATCCATTCGGCAAGTGCGCGTGCGCAGTACCGCGAACAACTGCAGCTTTTCGTTCGAGATGAGTCAAAACCTCCCCCGATTCAGAATTTGACACAAATCGAGCAGCTTTTCAAGGTGTTCCGAGATCTATTCATCGAAGACAGCCAGAGAACAAATCGTGATGCGATTACTGTGGATCCCCCAGCGGCTCCCATGTCTGTGCTACCGACTGGGAGCAGGATGGTGCGCCACTTCCGTTCATTACGAGTCAATTCTCCACTACACCAACAGGACCAGGACACAAAACTACCGTTGCTCGCACGATCATCTACGTTTCCAACGACGAAACCCCCCTTTGGACCGGAGGCAGATGAAGACAACGAGCAGGGGCTGACTGCAACTGAGTATCGGCTACCGCGAATACGATCGACTGGAACTGCGCCAGCAATGGCAATATCGCTACCCCAGCAGCTCAGCGATAAGGAACTCTTCGAGAAATTCAAATCAGTGAACGACCCCAAGCCCGAGTCGCTCCTGGACTTGGATGTCGCCAAGCAAAACCTGCGCACCGCGAAAGCCGAGATGTCGACACTTGGACTTGAAGTCAACAAGATCAAACTGTACGTACAGCGACATGACCCACGCCTACGAATTACTATGCATCTGACTGACCTTTGGCTCTATTGGTACGAACAGGAGCATTGACAGCTTCACAGCAAAGTTGCAAGATGTGCGGAGCTCTACGCCGACCAGCAACAATGCCGATACGTTGGAAGTCGGAGAAACGGTGGCGGCTGTGGACCCGTCCACCGAGTTTCTCGTTCTACGACTGCGTGACGCGAAGAAGCAGTACCGCGATGTGTTCGAGCAGTTTCAAGAGAAGAAGGCCGAGGTCAAGTACTTGCTCAAGATCAAAGAGCAGATGCTGCAACGCGTCACACGAGAGTTCGAAACCTGGAAAGCGGAGGCGATTGCTCGAGCGACAACGCCGACGAATGAGTAGGCAACACCAACGTTGTTCTCGGCCAACGTCTACACAGCAAACGCTCGTACCGGTACCGTACCTACTGGGCAAGCGAGCTAGCAAGACAACCTCCGACACCTTCAAGCGGCAGTGCGAACTCGTCTGAGCCCGAGTCTAACTCGGGGACAAAAACGCCCGTGGTTGCGAGCGTGGGCGCGATCGCGCCTGCCTTTGAGCCTGCGACACCCGCTTCGAAAAGACCTGACGGCGGTTTTTTTAAGCATCAACATCGACCCACTTTCGACTGACACAAGCAGGGTCGGATCCGCTGCAACAAGTCAGCTCTTCTGCTCCACGTCTGGCGGACCTGGATCAAAACAGGTCGGCCACCCTCCTCCTCGGCCTGGCTGCCCGATTGGCGTGCGTGCGTGAAGGCGGAAAGACACGCGAGTAGAGGGAACCGAGCCTACTGCTGCGCCAACTCCCGCCCTACCAAAGAATGAACGGCTGGCTGGCAGCGCACGGTGCGCAGAAGATCGCTTGCAGGCTGCAAGCTGCAAGTTGCAGCACCTCCACATTGAAGATTCCAGCGCGGACGCAACCCCCCTCGCGTGTTTCTGACCCCCGATTATTTGCAATGCTCCTCCCAGTGAGATGAGCCGTGAACGGCCCAGCCATCCATGATGGATTCCATCATCACAACTCCAAGTGCAGCTGTACCATGTCTACCGGTACCATACTGTGCGGAGGGTGTAGCTGAGAACGTGAACGGTTGTGGTCGCAGTCATCGCTGCTGTGGTGACGCTAAACACGGGGTAAACGCGAGCTTTCACGACATACCCGAGTGCGTCGCTGTTTGGGTTGGCGGTGTAAACGTTTACGCGCCGGTGAAGCGACGTGGCCGATCGTGTCACGCGTGTCATCGGCGCCAAGTGAAGCCTTTAGTTGGTGGTACGGTACCGCATGCGACAACCTTCCATGCAAGGAAGGAACGCCACCTGTGAGTGAGAGGCGTGGAGTGCTCACTGCGCCGCGATGATCAAAGCAGTGAAGCGAGTCCAACTCTCCTTCTGTCCGTCTAAGCTGATATGTTCACAATACGGCGAAAATCCATTCCTAGAGGTCAGGAGATCATAAAATCATATGTGTAACCACTGAAGAAAGAGGCTCCATATGACAATAAACAGGTTTTATTTCGCTGCATACCTTTGCGACCGCACCACCACACCCCCGAGCCAAACAAACGACCGGAACCGTACCGTAGGGAGCCATTTGAGAGCACAACTGAAATATTCACAACCGCTCGCAGATCTGGAGTTCTCGCCGGCGCACATGCCAGCACCGATGCCAATAGAAGATCCACCAGGCCTCCCGAAGCGGAGAAAGAGGGCGTTCAGATAGCAACAACCATGAGTTTCGTGGAGGCTCGAGCCCTCTCTTTGCGTGTTAAACCGGGAGAGCGACACACCACAATCATCCCATTTTGGATTGGATCCGAGCGGATCGAGCCCCCTGGCCAGTGACACAACTGGAGATAAACAGCAACTCTCTACGTAACTCAGTCAGTCAGTCAGAGTCTCTCTACAATGTACTGAGCGCTCGCTCGGTCTCCCAAAAATGGCGAATCGCTGCCCCGAAGCTGTAAAGTTGAGCCCACCAACGCTTGCTACAACCACCTAACTAAGGTCGTGCGAAGGCGAACTCCCCCTACCCCTGCTCGATCACATGGCGCATTGTCTTTGTGCAACCGGCAGAGCTCCCGATCACGTTATATTCGTACATTTGAGGCCTTTCGTAACATAACCGGTCTTAACATGATCTGAGTGAAATCGAGAAATCTCTTTCAAACTTTGGTCTTCGTCTAAGTGCGAAAATCCGGAGTTGTGGGAATGGCCAGAGAAACGAAACTGTATAAAACACCAATCCAACACATTGGCAGGTCGACCACACCTCGCTCACTCTGCATCAGAAGACTCGAACGCCATGAGCGACGAAGACGGCATCGACAGCGACTCCTCCGACTCCCCGTACGAGTACGTGTCGAGCTGCAGCAGAGCAAGCACTACTGGAAGAGAAGAGTGAAGACACCCTCGCGGTCGAAGACCCTTGATATCCCTACATCAGTACAGTTTGTTTTAAACATGATTTCAACACATTTTCTGCTCAATTTGTGGTGGTTTTTTTCTTCTTGCTCTCGTTTGATGCTGAAAAGTCGAAGACAACAGCACTGTTCGATTCAGCTGATCAAAACACACCAGACTGTACAAAAATCTCAAATTTTGATTTTCGGCGCCGATCGGAGACTCGAGCCTGCAAACCGAATTTCTCAAAACCGATTGCACCAACATGAAGCTGAGATCCTGCTCTTTCCGATGGTGTGCGTAACGCCCACTTTTCAGTTTTCCTGTTATGACTGATTTTGTTGTGAACGGCTTCATTTGGTGATTCAGAAGGTAAATAGACTGATATAGGATGTAACGAGTAGCTCATTTGCAAAACAAGGTGGAGCTCGTGGTCATCTTTTTTTAACAACGGAACGACCAACACTCTGCATTGAAAGTGCACACGAGACCAGCCCTGCTGTGTGCGGCGCGCGTCTCGTATCTTTGTCGCCACGGCACTGAACCTCCTCGCGAGTCGGCGGGCTCTCCGGCGGGGGCATGGCCACGCACACCCTCACATTCGGCTGTCGCCCATTACGGGGAACTCACGAGTGCGCGCACGCCGCCATCCATTCGTCCGCGCGCGAGTGATTCGGCTCATTCCTCATCTCGCCCGCGGCCACGCCCACGACCTCCTCAACCCGATTGATGACCGCGATCACCACCATGGCCGTGCAGCTGCTCCCCTCGTTCCAGTCCTTCCTCGCGTCCGCGCAGCTCTCGCCACCGTCGCCGATCGTCTACAAGCACAAGCCGCTTGCCCGCATTGCTAGTAGCGACTTTGAGCAGCGCTACTATGCGCATCCGGCGGCGCGCATGTACCAGTTGGCGTCGCTCACGGCACGCGAGTACGAGCGCGCACTGCGCTCGCCCGCCAGCTCGTCGATCGGCTCGTCGTCGCCCACGGCCTCGGACGTGAGCTCGGACGAGGAGAGCCGTGTGATGCGCACCGCGTCGACCGCGCCGCGATCGGTTGTGGCCAAGAGCAGCAAGAAGAAGTACCTCAAGGAGAAGCAGCGCTGCGAGATCGTGCGCCGCGTGCGCGCCGGCGAGAAGCAAGCGCACCTGGCGAAGGAGTTTGGCGTCTCGCGCGCGGCCGTGTGCTATCTGCTCAAGCACCAGACCGAGATCCTCAGCCGATGCGGCGATGACGGCAACGTGTACTCAAGCACGGTGCAGGCCGTGTAGAGCGAGGGCCTTGACGCGAAACTACAGGGCAAGCGAGAGCAAGACGCAGTGATATGCGTAGGAATCTAGTATTTATGATGTAAGATGACGTGATGAAACTACCTTCACTTCTGTCCGTCCGTCTCCAGCGGGTGAACCATGCACGAATTGCATCGTTATCATGCCAAGTATGCGTGATTTGTGGCTCATGTGTCGTGACATCACTGCTCATGACAGCCATTTAACCTTTCTCCACATGTGTCTACGGAATATCACGATCAAGCCACGCAACAGCCAAATATCATCAAAACAAGACGTGTACAAGTATGTTTACCGGAGTTTAGATAGCTCAAACGCACAATGACATGGATGCCCGTAGCCTTCAATCAGGGTGGGGCTCTACTAAAGAGGGGACGTCACCTCCGCGTTGTTCACGCGGACGTGTCCATGGCGGCGGCCGTGGCGGCGGCGCGCTGGAGGCAGCAGTTGGCGTGCGTCGTGAGCACGCGGTGCATGATCTCCGAGTGGTGCTTGACCAGGTACGACGCGGCGGCGCGCGTCACGCCGTAGTCGCGCGCGACGTGGGCCTGCTTCTCGCCCGAGAGCACGCGGCACACGATCTCGTACCGCTGCTGCTCGGTCAGATACTTCTTCTTGGTCGCGTATGCTCTCCGCGGCGGCTTGTCCATCTCGCTCGGCTCGTCACTCACCGCGGACGGCGAGCTGGGGCGCTCGCCTTCGCTGAGCATTTCCTGGTCCTCCGAGTCGTCGCATGTGCACGACGAGGACGACGAAGCGGTCGACGAGCAGAACGAGGACTCGCCGGTGGCGGACGTCGAGGAGGAGGACTCGTCGGACGGCGACGCCGCGGCCCAGAAGAGACCGTGCTGCGGCCCGTCGAGGCACGCGGAGGGCGAGTGGCCGCCCTCGTGGCGATGGAGATCCACCACTTCGTACGGGTGCGTGGCGGCGCTGGCGCTGGCGCAGCTGGAGCAGCGCTCCGGCAGGTTGAGCACGCGCAGCGCGATCTTGGTGCTCTCGACGAAGCTCTGGAACGACGGCAGCTCCGGAGGGGGCAGCGTCATGGTGGTTTGGTTGGGGGGATGTCGGATGGACCGGGGCGTTTCGCGCGTGGGTCGTGAGCCGCTCGATGGTTCGGAAGTGAGGCGGTCGGCCCCCATCGATTAGTACCGGTAGCGCGCGCAAGCCGACCCGGCCGAGTGGGGGAAAGGCGGGAAGTGTCAAGCACGCGCGGAGCCATGGGCGCGCCACGAGACACGCGTTGAAGTTGGCTGCCTGGCGACCACGTCACACATCTTCTGCTGAATCAGTGCATATGTGTCGGTATGGGTCCAATGTACGGATAGAACGAGCACCACCCACTTCGTGTCTGCGCGACTGCGCTCTTTGACACCCGGCGCCGCTTGGCTCGGTGTCAAAGACAACGCCGCCGCCGCCAGCGGGGTGGATTTTCGCGGAGCCGACCCCAAAGACACGCTTGGGAGGTTCCCAGTCGAGTCCGGCTGGTGATACCTGTATACGAGGTGTATACCAACGCTTCGCACACGTATACCCGTCCATTATTTGCACCACGTCCTGTAGATCTGAGCTCTGGATGACGCTTCTCCTGTGCTGGCAGCTCCCACTCCCGTTCGAGTGGCTGCTCCTTCTCGCTGTCTAGGCCACCACGCCAGGCAGATATCACGCGCCTGGAAGCAGCGGTCCTCGTCGGTCGCCAGCCTTGGCCCGCACGCGCGTCCCACACCCGCCTGTGGATCGGACAGTCGAGCCAGCACACACACCCGCTTCGCTCGTTTTCGTCTCGATCATGAGTTTAGAGACGCCGGGCACCTCGCTCAACGCGACTGGGCTTCTCAAATACATGTAGTACGCTACGGCGGGCAGGGGGTCCAGGGTTTGTGCGCTTGTTGTGCAAAAGGCTTCCGTCGGAGGCGGCCGTTTTAGCAGAGTTCGGTCAATTCTAGTGCGCCCATGGATTGGTACCGTACCGTACACGTACCGACAAGAGTACCGGTTCTGATAACACGGTGCACAAGTGTACACATCAGGGCTGGTGAAGCTCAGGAGGCACGGCAGCTGCTGAACCGCTCTTCCTCTCCATGGGGATGTGCCTGTGCGCGTGTGTGGCGGTGTTTATGTGCTGCGTGGAACGCGCCGGTGGCTTCGAATAACCCGAGCAATCTTAGGATCGTGGACCGCTGTCCGTCGGCAATCTGTTTGACTGGCACGGTCTCCGCTCCGCCTCGACACTCGACAAACTTTTGATTCTACAAAGACGCGCACCACCAGGACGACAGACAAGCAGCGCCTCGCTTGCTCCGCCGTTTGTCTCGGGTTGTCCCCCCCACAGACCGCTTTCTCTTACGGTATCCGACACGGCGCCGTTGTATCACCAGGCGTGTGGCTTTGGCGCGCGGAGCAGCAGAGAATGTGCAGAGATCCCGTTGCCGCTGTGGACGCGCGCGACGCTGTCACCGTGCGGTTGCCAGACTTCGCGCCGTTCCTCGCGCGCTCGCGGAACCGCCACGTTGCTGACCACGTCCGACTTGTCGCGCATCCCGAGCGGCTTGGTCCGCGAGGCGCGCCAGTCTCTCGTTCGCGGGGCGACGCGGAGGCGGGAGTCGGAGCGGCGATGTGTCTGTCTCACTTGACGCTCACCTCCACGGGCTCGAGCCACGGCCCCAGCACGCGCCGCGGTCTGCTGCGGCTCGCGCCAGCGCAAGTGCGCGTCCAGTCGGACGGCAGTCCGGTGCTGCCGCTGATGGTGGCGGCGCCGCCGACCAAGCGGTTCCTGCGGCGCCACCAGCGGTACGAGATCGTGCTGCGCGTGCTCGCGGGCGAGCGCCAGGCGCACCTCGCCAAGGAGTTCGGCGTCTCGCGCGCCGCCGTGAGCTACTTGCTGCGCAACCCGTGGAACGCGCTCCGCACAGGCGTGGGCCGCGCAGCTACCGGGTAGTGGTGACGCGCAAGCTGCGTGTTCAAGATTTGTCGTACCGGTAGGGTAAAACGAAAAGTACCAAAATATAATCCCTATGCAAATATGTGTTCTGCTGGCATGTCGACGGCCCCAAGCATGTTGTGATAAGCTCTACGGCCCTGTCGAGTTGCGTCGCGGCCGGACGTGACGGCATTCCGGGACTTCCTCGTGGTCGTCGTGGGTCAGCTAAGCTCGGATGAACGGAATGTATCCGAACCTGTTGCACACGGTCGCCATCGTCCCCATCCTGGACGTCCAGGACGGGAAGTCCACGCGTCAAGTTGTCGGCGGGAGACGGCGTCGGCTAAAGAGCTCACACCCTCCCCTGGATCGTCGGTTGAAAAATGTTGGCGCCCGGCGGCCGCATGCCTTCGATCAAGTGTAGTATCGTTCCTGGTGTCTTGACTTCTGCTCGCCGGTCGTTCGTCTTCGACTTCCTCGGGCCCTGGGGCCTTCGCGCCTTCGTGGGCAGGTCTTGAAAGCGTGGGGCTCTCGTTGTGACGTTGAGAGACCCACGGCGGGCCGCAACCACTCTCGGCATAGAGCGCGCCTTGACGCATTCCTTTGCGGAGCTGCGCTCCACCCCGAGGGAGTCGGATCCGAAAGTTCGTGCAGTATGGGTGCAGAAAGGCACTCAAACGAGGGAATCCTGTACTCTGTCAAGCTCTTGCACGACCTTGCCAGTCAAAGCCTCGGCAGTCAAAAGTTGGGCGCCTTGGCGGATATCGTAGCAACACAAGGCGCGCGTGGCAGGTTGCCAAGGCACAGTAAAAGGAAATCACCGTGTGTACCGTGGTTTCCCATATATTGATCAGGGACACTCGGAAGAAAATAACGGGGCACTGGGACGATTGCCCCAAGACAAGCGATCAGTGCATTTTTCTATCGCATACTGGTTTAGGCTTCAGAAAAGTGTTTTCACCGGCGTCATTTGCCGGTGGCGGTGCAAGCTCCCGAGATTATTGTGGAAATTCGACTAATGATAGCTCGACCTTGCCCGACGGGGGGCGTGGCGGCTCCCGCTGAATAGTATGCACCGCCAATGGACCGTGGACACAAGGGCGAGTAAGAAATGCTCCGGTGGTGCCCTCGGTGCCGTGGAGACGACGCCCAGGCCAGTAGCAGGCCGACTGTGCCAAGTACCCACCTGTCCCGGTACCGGTGTCTCCCAAAGAGACTCGGGCGTTCGAGGAGTCTCTAATAAACGGTCTCAGCACGCCAGCGACCTACCGTACCAACGGTACCGTACTGTACTTTAATGGGTGCCAGCGATGGTGGTGCGTGGCGGCTGGGGAGCGCATTTCTCTGCTCCCGCTCGTTCCGGGAAGGCCCTGCTCTGTGACTCATCACACTCACGAACTAAATGGCATTGAGTTCGTGTGTGACCCAAATCGAGGAAGCGGGGAGGAGATGAATCTCCCCTGTGTGAAGAGTGTTGCAGCTGGTGTCCTGGCGCCTGCCGTGCGGTGTACGGTACGGTACCGTACGGGATATCCGTGCCGTTCGCACGACATCCTTCCTCCCCACGCGCATCGTACCGGTACGGTAACAGTCGCCGCCTCGGGGTGGTGTAGCTTCTCGCATTTGCCGCCCACTTGGCCGGTGGTAATTACAACCGTACCGTACCGTACGTATCACGTTGGTCTCCGGATTCGGAATGGCTGTTCACGGAGGGCGCGGGCAACTGTGTGAGTGTGAGTGCACGTGGCAGCGTCTCGTGTGCTTGATGACCACTGGCGGCGGAGGTGTCAAGTCCCATTGACTGTTGCGTTTCGCTGCGACCGCCACGCTCTGGATCGCACAAGGTTTTGTCTGGATCGGTCTCCCTGCCTCTGGATTCACGGACTGACGTGACTGCGGTGGATTGAGCCACACGCGAGAACAATCGAAACAGCACAGTGGACGCCCGAAAGAAACGCGCGCACTGCGGGTGGGGGTATTTTATTCTTATGAAAGCCGTTTACCACGTTGATGAGTAAGAGCATCTCCAACGGTGCACGGTAAATAGCCACGGTGAACGGGTGTTTGCCGGGCAAAATACCGATACCGTGTTTTTTACCGCAATGACTCCCCACCGGTTCCCGGTATGCTCACCGGATACCGGTTTATACTCAGATATATATCAGATATTTATCAGATAGTATCCGAAATACATGATTCTGTCTGATAATCATCTGAGAAACATCTGATTTCAGGGATACCGTGGCCACGGCAAATGGGCTTCTGTTTGCCGTGAATCCTCCAAATTTTGCCGTTTTTTTTACCGTTTTCCCGTTTACCGTGTCCCGGTGGAGAAATAAAAAACCAAAACGGGAAATTTTCCGTGTACAGGGCTGTTTACCGTGCACCGTTGGAGATGCTCTAAGAGAAACGAACAATTGTTTAGCGGTTATAATATAAAATTCACAATATTATTGTGAATTTCGGTCAAGATTTCAGATTGCTCGCGATTTTTGCGGCCATCCGAAGCGGGAGACGAATCGCCGGAACCGTATGATTGGCCAATAATTGAATAAAGGTGGCGGTGATTTGTCGAAAGTACACCCTTTTCAACCAATTGAGATCAGCTCTGGACAGATATTCCGGATCCTGGATTCCCAGGCTTGCATTTGGCGAAGGGAAATTCTCATCAACGCCTCCACACGAACACCTTGGCTCGGGGAAAGGTAACGTTAGCGCTGTACGCCGCACAGCTCTCTGACATGTATCGCGACTCACACCTGTGTTTGACGCTCGTAGAGAATGCACCCGCGAAAAGGGAAGAAGAGCAGCGCGATCGATGATGTCGTGACGAGACAACATGCGCATTCAAACACTGTCTTGCATTGTTTGTACGGCTTCTGCAACTTGGGGTACACGCGCCTGGAGCTTTCCCGCATCTACAACAAAACTGAGAGGACGATTGGCAATTGGATCCACGTCTACGAACAAACCGGCACGTACGAGCGTATACGCACACCAGTGGCCAAGAAGTTCAACCACGAGCACCGAGCATGGCTCGCAAACTTCTACCAGGAGCGCCCACTTGCCTACTTGGACGAGGCGCAGTCTGCGTTCAAGAAGAAGCACCGAATGGACATCTCGGTGGCAACGGTGTGGAGGATTATACACGAT
>JAADWV010000508.1:0-24155 GCA_023336295.1 Pythium folliculosum | reverse complement strand
CGGCCAGTACGAGCTCTACTGCGTGCCCATCGGGGCGCGCGCCATCCTGCAGTTCACCAAGGACGTGATGCAGCTGCTCGGGGAGACGGCGCGCTCGCTCTGGAGTCGCTGGTTCTGAACCGCCAAGCCCAGCTCAGACCAGCGCAGCTCAGCGCAGCTCAGTGCAGACGCCCAGAGCTGGACCGCCTTCCCTCTCTCTATTTATTTCTCCGTGTGCATAGTCCATCTCAGTGCCGTAAAAGTGCATGTTGCATGTCGTAGAACAGTAGGCAGTAGGTCGATATCATAGGATGCGTATCGCTCTCTCATTCCTTTTTCTATTTATCCACAACATGAACCGCCACTTTCCCTTCCTCCTCATGATCCTCACACCCACACGCAGGAATTCTCAGAGCATCAGAAGTGAGTTGGGTGTCTGAGTCGCCTCTTTCTTTCTGGTTGATTTTTGCCCTCGCGTTGGAACGTCCCTCACCAACATGAGCATCAACGTCGGCCTCCACGAGGGCGCCGTGCCGTACCTCGTCTCCCCGTACGAGAGCTTCTTCTTCGTCATCGACCACGTCAAGCTCACGGTCGAGAGCGGCAGGTGCGTTCGCGTGCTGTGTTGGGTTGGGTTTTGTTTCCCTTGAATCGGCAGCTCACGGGCGGCGCTTTTCCCTCTCTATCGTCTCCTCCACAGCGGATATCCCGGCGAGGGCGGCTGCTTCTACGGCCACGAAGGCCGCTGCTTTGTGTCGCAGTACCGCGCTGTCGTCGTGTCGGACCCGCACGCGCGGACCGCGTACCGGTCGTTCTCGTTGCCGTTCTACTGCATCCGCGACTGGGCCTTCCACGTCGGCTGGACAGGTGCGTTTCGTCTCTAACTATTGTGCCTCTCGCACGAATGCAGCAACAAGCGCGATTGACACAGCGGATCTCACGCGTGATTCGCTAACTATTTGTGTGCGTGCATGTCGATCGTGTAGGCGCCAAGACCTGGCGAGGCCACGTGAACCGCGTGCCCGGCGGAGGCCTCGTCGGCGTGGGCTCGTTCACGCTCAGCTTCCTGGTACGCCGCCGTTTGACTGTTCCTCAATATGGACCACATCAACGAGCCTGTACTAACGCTTTGTCTACTTGTTCTAATCGATAGAGCCACGGCTTTGACGAGTTTCGCCGCCACATCGAGCCCGTTCTGGCCCACTCGCGGCCGCTGTTCGAGCAGTTCGCGGCGCTGCCCGCGCCATCGGTTCTCCTGCTCCCGGGGAAACTGCCCAAGCACGACCACGAAGGCCGCGTCGCGTTCTGCGCGCCGCAGGACCCCATGACGCTCTTCATCATCGACAAGGCGCCGGCGCCCGCGGCCACCTCCTCCGCATCCAGGCCATGATCGTGCCAAGACCCAACATACCTTGTACTGTAAACATGTCAATACTTCTCACCTTGATACAGCATTTCGAATGGAAAGTTCTGGAACAGTCAAATGCCAAAACAAGGTGCAAAGCCAATGCGATATGCCTCCGCATCGCTGACGCCACATTCCTGCCATTTCCACAGAGATTGAGAGATAGCGACATCGAAGATGTTTGGCGGCGAAGATCTCCCGTTCACGCGCCACTCGGACGTGCTCAACGCCACGCCCACGGACGCCGAAGAGGTCGTGCGGCTCGTCGAGGAGCTCAAGCGCCGCGGCAACGCGGCGTTCCAGCAGAAAGCCTACGAGGAGGCCGACATGCTCTACTCCAAGGCCATCGACGTGAACGCCGCCAACCCGCTGCAGAACCAGCACATCTTCTACGCGAACCGCTCGGCCGCGCGCGCGTTCATGAACAAGCCGACACTCGCGCTCGCGGACGCGGACGCCTGCATCACGATCGAGCCGCAGTACGCCAAGGGCTTTTTCCGCAAGGCGCAGGCGCTCAAGGCGCTTAAGAAGTACGACCAGGCGCTGTTCGTGATCGAGACGGCCAAGTCGCTCGAGCCCGAGAACAAGTCGCTCACGGCGCTCGCGAAGCAGATCGAGACGCTGGCCGCGAACCACGTCGAGGAGGCGCCCGTGGAGAAGCCCGTGGAGAAGAAGGTGACGCGTGTGGAAGTCGTCAAGGATGCGCAGCCCGCGGCCGCGCCGTCGACCGCTGGTAGCTCGACCAAGGTGATTGTGGACGACGAGGAGATCGTCGGCCATGTGCGTGGCTACAAGAAGACGGCGGACGGCCGCACTACGACGTTCTTCAACAATGAGATCACCGAGGAGGCCAAGCGATTGATCGGCGACATCGCGCCGAAGAAGGTCGACGACCCGAACAAAGTGCAGGTGCGTTTCGGAGTTTTCTCCTTGGCTGGTATCCCGGCATCTTATTCTAATGCGTTTGGTGTGCGATTGCGATTGTGTAGATCAAGAACGTGGAAGGTGGCTCGGCGTGGAACGTGGGCAACACGTTTGAGGAGAAGGACATGAACGCCTGGGCCAAGGCCAAGATCGAGAGCGTGCTCGCAGACATTAGCGTGCCGCTGAAGGCCGACGGCTCGGGTCTCGTGCGCGTCACGGAAGTGAAGGACGTGGCCGGCGACGCGTCGATCGCGGTCGTGCGTGGCAAGAAACGCTACATTTTCGACTACACGTTTGTGCTTGCGGTCGCGGCGGAGATCGACGGCGCGACCGTCGAGGGCGAACTCAAGTTCCTGGACGTGAGCTCGGACGCCGACGGCGACTATGACGTCGACGCTGTCGTGCCGTCGCGCTACTCGAGCGAGGCCGGCAAGGCGCTCCACGCGGCGCTCGCGGCGCCGGCGTCGCCGATCCGTACCCATGTCGCCCAGCAGCTCGCGCGGTTTGTTACCGAGTACCAGACGTTCTAAAACGTTTCAGAAATATCAGTTCATAACCGAATGTCCCGAATAGAAGACCTCTAGCTTTCTGACCGTGGTGTGTTTCGTGGTTGGCTGGAAGAGGCACAGACGAGAAAGGAGCTCTTCATCTTCCCGGGAAGAGCGCAGCTACACGCACGCGTACAGGACTCAGCAGCGATGGCGGGCACCACGGAAGCGACGACGACGCAGGGCGGCGAGGGCAATGGCGACGGCCAGATCATGGTGGCGCTCGGCGGCATGCAGAACATGGCGTGGGCCGCCGACACGAGCAAGTTCGGCTACAAGATGCTCGTGAAGATGGGCTGGTCGGCCGGCAAGGGCGTGGGCAAGGACCTCCAGGGACAGGCCACGCACGTCAAGCTGGAGCGCCGCTCCGAGGCGCTGGGCGTGGGCTGCTCCTTGAAGCAGGCCGAGGTGCAGGGCTGGTCCAGCACGGCCGCGAGCTTTGCCGACGTGCTCAAGACGCTGAACAAGTCGTACGGAGGTGCGTTAGACGCGTTTGATGGTAGCGGGCGGGCGCGGGATGTTGGGCGCAATGTACTCATGCATATGTGTGTCGGTAATGATTTGAACAGGCAAGAGCGATGCGTCGAGCGATAGCGAGTCGGAGGCCGAGTCCAAGAAGGCCAAGAAGAGCAAGAAGGAGAAGAAGAGCAAGAAGGAGAAAAAGGCCAAGAAGGAGAAGAAGAGCAAGAAGGAGAAGAAGGTCTCGTCCGACAAGCCCAGCGGGCTCACGGTCTCGCGCCGCATCGTGTACCACAAGCGACTGAGAAACAAGAACGCCAAGGGCTACGACGCCAACGACTTGTCGGCGATTCTGGGCGTCGCGTCGTCCACGTTCGCGGCCAGCGAGTGATCGCGGACCAGCTCCCTGGGCATTACAGTGACGCATGCATTTTGACTGCTTAATGTACAGAACTATTTAGACGCTTTCCTCGTGCGCACCACGTGCATCGGCCGTGTTCCCCCTTCGTGCACCATGTTTCCCCATCCGACCCAAGACGTCGATCATGAAGCGCCATTCGAACTGCATCCTACCATATACCCTGCTAAATCGATATGACCTTGAACCGTACAAAAACGTCCTTCAAGTTCTCGTCTACCTCCGTGAACTTATACAAGGTTGACCACCAGTGGCTCGTGGGTTTTTGGGTGGTTTCCCTGGGCTCACCAGCTTTTTGGTGTCAACCTGTGCGGATTGTTGGTGCGTAGCTGTTCATCGGTGTCGCTTGGCGGAACAACAAGACCCGCTGCCCGCGCGCGTCTCTCTCTCTCTCTAGCGAACGAGCCTATCTATCCGACACGTACCGGACGCCACGAAGCACCATGAGCGCGACGGTCTTCGTGCGGAACCTGCCGTTCGACGTGACGCAGGAGGCGCTCGAGACGGCCTTCGGCGACATCGGCCCCGTCAAGAAGGTCGATTTGATCAAGGACAAGGGCAAGTCCAAGGCCGAGGCCACGACGCGCGGCTTCGCGTTCGTGCGATTGTACGTGCTGGCTGATGGTATTGGTGCTATAGTGTGTGGAACGTGGCGCTGACCGACGTGGTGTGTTTGGTGTCTTTACAGCGCGCTGCCGTCGGATGCGCAGTACGCGATCGACCGTTTGCACAACTCGGACTTCAACGGCCGTCGCATGCAGATTGGTACGGCGATCAGTTGGTCGCTACGTGGTGGACGCGTGTATTGACTCGGTATGTGTGCTTTTTTGTAGAACTCGCGCAGGAAAAGGGCAAGCGCCAGAAGCAGGAGCGGAGACCGGCGCCGCCCGCGCGGCCGACGGAGGCTGCTGAGGAGCCGGCGCATGAGGAGGCCGCGGCCGAGGAGGAGGAGCCGCGCGAGGAGAAGAAGGAGAAGAAGGCCAAGAAGGAAAAGAAGGCCAAGAAGGAGAAGAAGGAGGAGCAGGAGGAGGAAGAGGAAGAGGAGGTGGTGGTGAAGAAGGAGAAGAAGGAAAAGAAGGAAAAGAAGGCCAAAAAGGAACAGAAGGTGGAAGAGGAGGAGCACGAAGTGGTCGTGGAGGAGACTAAGAAGGAAAAGAAGTCGAAGAAGGAGAAGAAGGTGAAGCGGGAGGTCAAGGAGGAAGAGACCGAAGATGTCGAGATGACCGAGGCGCCCGCGGCGGAGGTCGAGCAGGACGCCGAGGCCGAGGAGGAGGAAGTCGACACGATCAAGTACCACAACAAGTCGGCGCCGGTCGAGAACCACGTGCAGAGCGAGCGAAACGCGCGCCGTCGCCAGCACCGCGAGCTGCTGCGCCAGGTGGAGCAGCGCAAGGAGGCGACCGCGAAGCCCGAAGAGAAGTCGGTGCTCATCTACGGCCTTGGGCAGGAGGTCACGCAGAAGGTGCTCTTCAAGAAGGTCAAGAAGATCGCGGCGGTCACCAAGGTGGAGCTCAAGGAGGAGCCCAAGACCAACAAGAAGTTTGCGGTCGTAGAGTTTGCGCTGACCAAGGACGCGCAGCTCGCCGTGAAGAAGCTCGACAGCCACATCTTCAAGGGCGCGACCCTTAAGGCCGTGCTGATGTCCGAGGCCATGGAGGACGGCAAGGCGAACGAAGGCCTGCGGCTGATTATCCGCAACTTGTCGTTCCAGGCCACGGACGCCGACCTCGAGAAGCTCTTTGGCGAGTGCGGCCCGATCAGCGAGGCCAAGGTGGTGCGCCTGGCTGTGGAGGACCCGGACAACGCGCCCGACGGCGCCGTCGGCAAGAGCCGCGGCTTTGCGTTCGTGCAGTTCCGCGACGGCAAGGACGCGCGCGCGGCCATTGAGAAGCTCAACGGCTTCAAGCTCAAGGGCCGCGAGATGATCGTGGATTTTGCGCTCTCCAAGACCAAGTACCTGCAGCAGCAGAAGCAGATCGACGAGTCGGCCAACACCAACGAGGATGGCGATGAGGAGAAGACGTCGGAGGACGGTGAGGAGAACGACGACGAGGAGCACGAAGGCGACGCCGACCACGCGACCGTGGAGATGGAGGAAGATGACGATGACGATGAAGAGGACGATGAAGAGGAGGGTCAGGAGGAAGAAGAGGAGGAGGACTCCGATTCTGACGACGAGGCGCCCGCCAAGAAGTACACGGACGACACGGAGGAGCAGCGCCTGCGCACGGTGTTCATCCGCAACCTGTCGTTCCAGACCACGGAGGAGGCGATGAAGGAGTTCTTCACCACGTTCGGCGCCGTCGAGTACGCGCGTATCGTGATCGACAAGGGCTCAGGTCTCTCCAAGGGCGTGGGCTTTGTGCGGTTCAAGCAGGTGGACGCGGCCGAGACCGTGTTGGCGCGTGGCCAGGTGGGCACGGACCAGCAGCAGCCCGACAAGCGCAAGCACCTTAAGCACAAGAAGAAGCAGGAGAACCTGTTCACGCTCTCGGCGCTCGCAGATGGTGACGCGCTGATGCTCGACGGGCGCATGCTCATCGTGTCGCGCGCGGTCGCCAAGGACGACGCAACGCGCCTTGCCGAGTCGAACAGCGCCGACCGCAAGAAGAAGGACAAGCGCAACATGTACCTGGCGTACGAGGGCACGATCAACGTGAACAAGATCGCCGACGAGGAGCTCGCGCTGCCCAAGATGGACATAGACAAGCGCCAGCGCGCGATCCGCGAGAAGAAGGAGAAGCTCAAGAACCCGCTCTACTTTGTCTCGCCCACGCGTCTCTCCGTGCGCAACATCGGCACGTTTGTGGACGACAAGCAGCTCAAGAAGCTGTTCCAGGACGCGGCCGCGAGCGGCATCAAGCAGGGCAAGGTCGCGCTCAAAGAGATCAAGGTGGACTTCCTGCCGCCGCGCGAGACGTCGCTCGACAAGCTGCCAGTCAAGGTCAAGATGGCCAAGATCGTGCGCGACATGGACAACGTCAAGCCCGGCAAGGAGCCGCGCTCGCGCGGCTACGGTTTCGTGGAGTTCGAGCAGCACGTCCACGCGCTCGCGGCGCTGCGTGTGCTCAACAACAACCCGCAGTTCACCTCGTCGGCGGCCGGCGCCAAGGTCAAGGCCGGCGGTAAGCCGCTCGCCGAGAACGAGAAGTCGCGTCTGATCGTCGAGTTTGCGCTTGAGAACCACGGCAAGCTCAAGCTGCGCGAGAAGAAGCAGACGGACGCGCTCAAGAAGCGTGAGGAAGAGCGCGCGCTCAAGGAGGCACAGGGCGACGAGCAGGGCGACGAGAAGAAGACCAAGAAGAGCCGCGGCCAGCGCCAGCGCGAGAAGAAGAAGCAGGGCGAGGCCGACGAGCCGGTGGAGCAGGCCAAGCCGGTGGGTAAGAAGGCCAAGCAGGCCGCACCGGTGCCGGCCAAGAAGCCGGCCGCGCGCCCCGTGGTCAACAAGAAGCGCCCGCGCGAGGAGGACAACCTGGGCGTGCAGCTGCCCTCGGGCAGCGCCAAGGGTCCTGGGGCCAAGCCGCTCTCGCGCAAGCAGCGCAAGAACCTGACCGAGCACCAGAAGGAGCAGTCGTTCGAGGCGCTCGTGCGCAACTACAAGAAGGAGATCTTTGGCGACAAGTCGCCGGCGGCCACGAGCGGCGGCGCCGGCGCGTCGGCGTCGGCGTCGACGACCGAGAAGGCCAAGGACCGCTGGTTCGATTAAAATACTACAGATACATGTCATTTTGGATTGCCATCGCGTTTTTCACCCTGGACGCCTCGAATAGATTTAGTAGAGATCCCTGTGTTGGGCTCAGGACATGGTGTGTTTGCTTTCTGGTCCGCCGAGGCTCCGTGGCGTTTTCCGAGCTGCTTGCTGTTTCACCAGGCACGGATATTTTCAGCGTGAGGCGATCATGTCGAGCGAGCCGGGACGGTGGGGACGGGGACGACACAAGGCTAGCGCAACGTCGCCAGGGTCGAGACGCACAGCAGCCATCGCGCAAAGCGCCCACGCAGCAAACGACCACCAACGACCAACGGGAGCGATGGCCGAGACGGTTTCTGTTCGACAGCGGTGTCGTCGGCGCCGCGTCGAGGCAGGCGCGCCACGCGGGACGCGAAGCCTAGCGCTACTGGCGGTGCTCGCGCTCTCTGCGCGCGACGTCGACGCCGGCCGCAGCGACGTCTCGTGGCCGCACACGGACGAGCTGGGCGCGACGGCCATGGCCGTGGACGCGGCCGGCGCCATGGTCCTCACGGGCTGCAGCGCCGGCGGGGAGACCTTCTACGTCGCCAAGTTCTCGGCGCTCGGGGAGCCGCTCTGGCGCGAGAGCATCCGCGTGGGTGACATCGTGGCAGAAGAGGAGCAAGGCGACCGAGGACCTTCCACCACTGTGTGCGCAAGTGCGCTCTCGACCGACGCGGCGCTCAACATCTACGTCGCCGGCTCAATCGAGTCCGAGGCCGGCGACCCGTCCGACGCATTTGTGGCGCGGCTCGCGCCCGCCGGCGCGCTCGAGTGGGCGCGGACGCTGGGCACGCGCTTCGCGGACGTGGTCACGTCGCTCGCGGTCCACGACCACGCGGGTTCCAGCAGCGTCTTCGTCGGCGGTTACTCGGCTGGTAACCTCTCGCTGGGCCGTGAGAGCGGGCGCAACTGCGACGCAGCCACCTTGTCAAAGAGCGGCAGTGACGCGTGCGACGACGGCTTCCTCGTGCGACTCGTGGCCGCGGACGGCACTGTGGTGTGGACGCGATCCGTCGCGAGCCCTCCAAGTACCACCTCGGGCCCCAAGCGCGCCGGTGAGACACGCGTGTTCGATGTGGTCGCTGTCAACGCTAAGAACGCGGACGCCGACAGTGCGTCGCTCGTGATCGTCGGCGAGACCCGCGGCCGGCTGACGCCCGGCGCGTCCACGCAGCAGCTCGAGCGCCGCCACGCCGGCGACGTGTTCGTGCGCCAAATCTCGCTCGAGACCGGCACGTCTCTTTGGACCACGCAGCTCTCGGTGGGCGACGCCGCCACGTTCTGTCGGCAGCCCGCGGCGGCCGCGTCCTCGTCTCAGTACACGCGCGTGTACGCGCGCGGGCGCTGCAGCGTGGCGCTCCATAACTCGCGAGAGGTCTCGGTGGCGGCCACGACGCGCGGCCTGCTCTCCACGTTCCCGTCGCAGCAGCAGCCGTACCGCGACGCCTGCCGCGCGGCGTGCACGCAGCTCTTCGTGGCTCGGCTGGAGCTCGCGTCGGGCGCGGTCGCGTGGGTGCGGCAGGCGGTCAACGCCGCGCACACAGTCGCCGAGGGCGTGCTCGCGCTGCCCGACACCGCGAACGGCCCGGGCGACGTGGCCGTGCTGGGCTCGGCCGACGCCGGCTTCTTCGCCGGCGGCGCCGAGTCCATGGAGCAGCTCGCGGTGCTGCGCGTCGCCGGCCGCGACGGGCTCGTGCGCTGGACGGCCGAGCTCGGGCTCGCGGGCGAGGACCACGCCGTGGCGCTCGGCATCTCGCGCGACGGCGCGCTGCTGGTGGCCGCTCACGGCAGCGCCGACAAAGCCCGTCGCGGCCAGGCGAGCGCGCAGTCGTTCGTGCGGCGCCTGCGCGCGAGCGACGGCGCACCAGAGCCACTCTGCGTGGACACCATCGGCTTCGACGCGTCCCAGCGCAACGCCACGGCGGCGACGGCGGGCGTCGAGCCGAGTGCGGACGCCAGGCGCATTGTGGCGGTGCCACTGCAACGCGACGAAGCCACGCGCTGCGCGGGCGTGGCCGCGAGCGTGCGCTACCGCTACAACTTCGTCACCGAAGCCGCTGCATCTCCTTCCTCGGTGATCGGGCTCGTGGAGTTCACGGCGATGCAGACGCGCGCGGGCATCGCGGTGGCAGTGCCGCCCGAGGCCGTCGCGCTGCGCGTGTCGCTCGAGTCGGTCGCCACGGACACGCGCGTGGACGAAGCCGCGCGCGAGTGGCTCGTGGACCTCGTGAGCCCGGCCGACCGCCTCGCAGGCGAGATCCCCGGTGGCGATGGCGGGGCCAATGGCGGCGGCGCGGCCGACGGGCGGCTCTGGCAGCAGCTCACGTGGATCGCGCTCGTCGGCGCCGTGGTCATGACCGCGCTGGTCGTGGCCGCCGGCCGGCTCGTGTGCTGGCGCGCGCCAGCGTGGGCCTGGCGCCGCGCCAAGCTCTTCCAGTACTCGACGCTGCGGCTGCGGCGGAACCGGGCGGAGAAGACGCCCAGTGGCGGCCAAGAGGAGAACGCCGCGCGCGCCGAGGAGACCGACGAGCTCCGGACGCACCTCGAGGAGATCCAGCAGCTCAACGACTCGCTGGACGGGCTGCTGCTGGCGGCCGCCCACGGCGCGTCGACCTCTTTAGCGTCATCGCCGCGGTCGCTCGCGACCGTGGAGCCGTCGCCGTCGTCACCAACGTCGAGGCCAACGGTAGGAAGAAACGAACTCAGCGAGGAAGCGAACGCCCTAGAACTGTGACTGACTCTGTTGTTCTCTATGTGTTTCCAGATGAGCGGGTGGAGGCGCTCGCTGCGCCGCGTGAGCATCAGCCCGTCGTTGCCCAAGACGGAGTAGCCAGACAGTAGCAGCATGTACGACAAAGAGAACGAATCGTGTTGAGGCAACGTGTGTAGAGAGTATTGTGTCCAGATTGGATTGGGGGGAGTGACACAGTGGCCGCTCTCCCGCAAAGCCCGTGTGGTTTACAGCTTGGTCTTGTAGAACACGATCTTGCCGTCGTCCTCGACGAACTTGCAGTGGTTGTAAGAGCGCCAGAGCGCGAGCGGGATGGGCGTCTCGTCCTTGAGGTAGAAGCGGCCGAGGAGGGGCTTGAGCGCCTCGGTGGCCTCCTGCGCGTGGTAGAACGGCATCTTGGAGAAGATGTGGTGCGCCACGTGCGTGTCCACGATGTGGTGGAGCACGCCGTCGAGGTACGTGCCGAACGACCGATCCACGGTGCAGAGCGCGCCGCGCAGCCAGTTCCACTCGCCCTCGCGGAAGTGCGGCACGTACGTGTCCGTGTGCTGGAGGTACGTGATGAGCACGAGGTAGCCGTTCACGATGAAGTAGGGCACGAGGTAGTACTTGAACACGTTGGCAAAGCCGAACGCGTACACGGCCCAGACGATCGCGGCGAGCGCGCCGCCGAAGAACACGTCGCTGAGCACGACCATCCAGCGCTCGCGGTCGTTGAACATGGCGGCCCACGGGTTGAAGTGGCTCTTGGGCTGGTCGATGTACTTGCTCGGGCCCGTGGCGTTGAAGAAGAGGTACCCGGGCATCCAGCCCACGGCGAGCATGAGGAAGATCTTGTAGGCGTTGTACAGTGGCGAGTCCTCGACGTTCTCCTGCCACGAGGCGACGTACACGGAGCGCGTGATGGGCACGAAGACCTCGTCGTTCTCGCACGAGCCCGTGTTCGAGTGGTGGCGGCGGTGCGAGATGCGCCAGCTGTGGTACGGCACGAGCAGCACCGAGTGGAGCACGAGCCCGACGGCGTTGTTGATGAGCTCCGAGTCCGAGTAGGCCTGGTGGCCGCACTCGTGCGCGATGACCCAGATGCCCGTGAGGTAGCTGCCCTGGAAGAACCAGTAGAGCGGCCAGAGCGCGAAGCGCGCGGCCGGCGGCGCCGCGTCGATGAACGTGGATGCGTAGAAGAGCGCGGCGCAGATCGCCGCGTTCTGGAGCAGGTGCAGCGTCGAGGTCACGGCCGAGCGCTCGAAGCAGTGCGGCGGGATCGCCGCGCGGAGGTCCTTGAGCGAGAAGTGCGGCAGGTCCAGCGGCAGCGGCGCCGGCGCGCCCTCCACGTGCTTGAAGCCCGCCTCCGCGAGCGCGCGCTGGGCCTTCTCGCCGGCCGCGGCCGCGGCCGCGGCCGGGGCGTCCTTGGTCGGGTCCATGATCGCCATCTTAGTCGGTCAGAAGATGGTGCTCCTCTTTGATGATTGCGGCGCTGGCAAAAGCGGGAATGAGCGCTACGACAAGGGCGATGGCTGGAGGGAGGAGGCGGAGGACATGGATGGAAAAAAGCACACGCTGGACAAGGCGAAATCGCCCGGAGAGCACAGGAGAGGAGAGGGGCGTGCGTGTGACGTGCGGCTCGTCCGCTGCCGTATTTCGGCGGGCCGGCGTCTTCTCGGCGCATCTCGGCGCCGCGGATTGGCTGGCTCCGCCGACCCTTGATGACAACATCCGCCGCGGGCGTTTGGACGCGCCCCACACTGCCCACACTATCCGCGGGTCCGCGGTGCCGTTGCGCATTTCGTCAGCGGACGCGCGCCCGTGATGTCATGGCCGGTGGCCCATGTTGTCAACCACGTGATGACTGGCTGGGTTTTTATCATACGGATCGTCACTATATCGGGGGAACGTTTCAAGATGCAGTTCATGGGCTTTAGGGTACGGATGTGGGCCGCGTGGACCCACATTGCACGAATGTGGCACGGTCCCACATGTTCCCCTTCCCCGCTGTGCTGTAACCGGACCGGTTCGACTGAACCGCGTGTGAACCGGCCTGCTGTCCGCGTCTTCAGCCAGTGAATGATTGGTGCGGCGCTCTACCGTATCGCGCCGCCGGAGAGCCACGGCCGGCCGAAGAAGCTCAAAGCAGTTCGATTCTTTGAGCGTATTTCTCCCGAAGCAGCTATGTCGTCCACTGGAATCGCCGTGGGTCTGAACAAGGGTTACCCTGTGACCAAGAAGGAGGTCGCCCCTCGCCCGGCGTCCCGCAAGGGAGTAAGTGGCGCGTGATTCTTCTCGACGGACGCGGCGTTTTCTCGCGGTCGTCGTCGTCTCTTTCTCTCTCCATCTCGCGGTCTATCGGTCTATCGGCGTCGCAGTGCATGGCGAGCGAGCGACTGGCGGGAGCGTGTCCCCAACGTGTATGCGCTGTGCAGCGGGCCGTTTTCGGCGAACAGTTGACAGCTCGAGCACGGCGACCGCGATGGGTGCAGCTTAGCAGGCCACTGACTCGAACAGCAACAGCGGCGCGATTTCGCGGTGCAGCTCCCTGGCGGTCTACACCGTGGTGCTACAGATGCATCAGCAGCAATTGTCGCGCGTGGAGTAGTCAACTACAGCATCCCCTGCGCGTATCCGGTGACGTTGAGCGAGCGCCCGACAGCTAGCACGTGATGGCCATCAACAGACAGATCGAGATCGGAAAGAGAGAGAAAGAGAAACAACGAGACAGCGAGAAGGGCCGTGGACGATCGATGCCATGTGAAAGTGCGGGGAACTGACGGATCTATTCTGTGCGTCAACAGCGTCTTGGTAAGAAGACCAAGCTCGTCCGCTCGATCGTGCGTGAGGTCGTCGGCTTGATGCCGTACGAGAAGCGCATCCTCGATATGATCAAGTCGGGCGGCTCGGCGGCCGAGAAGCGTATCTACAAGTTCTCCAAGAAGCGCGTACGTACCCCCTCGCCACGAACGGGATGATGCGGGTTGACATGGATACTGACGAGTTTGGTGTTTACTTCCCAATAGCTCGGCACGCACCGTCGCGCTCTCCACAAGCGTGAGGAGATGAAGGCGTACTACGCCGCCTCGCGTGCTAAGGCCGCCCACTAAGCGACTGTCGCGCGCCGCGGGGAATGAGTCACCGACCGAGTTCCAATCATCGACGTGAGCTTCCGGAGCGACGCGGTGCGGCTCGCACCGGTCGCTTCATTATTCGAAATAAAGGATCGCCATTACTGCTTCCTCCCTCTGTCTCCCTCGCTCTGTGGCTTGGCGGTTCCGTTATCACGCTCTGTGTCTGTAGATCCACGACGTACTAGACCGTTAAGCTCCAAGCGTCGCCGACTCCAAAGAAGCCCGGCGTTCCCCATTTTGCTCGATAGTCGTCCGCCAGCGTTCCACCATTGGGGCAACGGAAATAGAATCCGCACACGCGCGAGTCCCATTTCGCCCCCGCCAGCAGCTTGGTCGCGAAGGGATCAGATCAGAGCGCGAAGGCCGCGCCCGACACCTGGCTCGCTGTCCGTCGCGTGGGGTGTCGTTTTGCTTTGCTTCGAGCCTTGTCGTCGTCCAGCTGGGGCGTGGTGAGGCGTCGAGAGACGACTGGGACCGCCCTGGCGGCCTGAGCCGCACGAGACCGAGAGGCACTCAAGCGCCCGAAGACGAGCCACCTACCCTGTGACGCCCCCTTGACAGCACCCTGCCCATCAGGTGATATATGGCCGCATCCGTTTAGTCACGCGCCACCTTGAAGTGGCTGGCCCTCGTCCCCGCGCACAAACCGACTCCTCCACCGCCGCGCATCGAGAACTCGCCTGCCCCTGTCCATGGCCAAGGAAGCCGCCGCCTCGGCCTCTGGCGCCGAGGCGACTCCCACCACCACCTCCATCACGACGAATGCCACCGCCGCCCCCGCACGCCACGGCTCGTACGGCGAGCCACGCCCGGCGACCTCGCGGCGACGCGGCCACAGTCAGACCACGCTCAGCGCCACGGACGCGCATGAGCACCACCTACGCCGCGCGCGCGCGCTGCTTGAGGAGATGGCCGGGCTCGGACGCCGCGGCCGGCTCCAGTCGAGTCCGGCGATGCTCTCGACCACGGCTCCGCGTCGAACCGCCAGTCTCAAGCGGTCGGTCTCACGTCGGCTCTCCAGTTCGTCTGCCGCCGTGGCCGAAGTCCGGGCCGCGGCCCCCGCGGATCTCGACGTCGAGGCCGTGCGCGTGGACACCAGCGACGAAGGAGACGACGACGACACCGGCGACGACCGCAAAGGCCGCTCGGCAGCGAACAGCGGTGAGCAGCCGACCGAGTCGATCGTCGTGGCGCTCGCGCTGCTCCAACAGGCGCAGGAGGTGATCGACACCGACGGCGTCGTGACGCTGCAGAAGGACGCGGTCGCGCAGATCCTCGGCGGGCTCATCTCAGCGCTCAAGATGGCGGCAGCGACGCCCAAGGGCGACGTGGCGAGTGGGTCGGGGTCATCGCCCGCTGGCGCGGTCGCCAACTCCCGCGAGGTCGTCGAGCGCCAGATGCAGCGGCTCTTCGTCTCGCACGCCAACGTGTTTGACGAGAAAGTGCAGAACTTTATCATCCAGAACTTCATCCAGGAGACCGACTACGCCAAGGCCTTCCGCTCGGCCATGCGCCGCACGAGCCTCGTCAAGCGGTGTCTCAAGGCCATGTACCCGACCGAGAAGCACGCCCCGGGAGCGGCTTCTGCGGCTACGAGCCCCAACTCCCACTGGCAGGGGTCGCTGGCGCAGCGCGCGCTCGCCACGGCCCACGCACAGCCCGAGGGCGTCTCGCTCGAGGCGTGTCCAGACGTCAAGGACCCGGCGGTGGTCCACTCGGTCAAGCAGCTGCTCACCAAGGTCTCGGACTGGGACTTCGACCTCTTCTCGCTCGTCGAGGCCGTGCCCGGGCAGACACTGCTGCTGCTGGGCAACGAGCTGCTCGACCGGTACGAGCTGACAACGCACTTCCGCACGACCAAGGCCCGGCAACTCGAGTTCCTGCGGCAGGTGCAGGCCAAGTACCTGCCTAACCCGTACCACAACAGCGAGCACGCGGCCGACGTCGCGCAGGCGTTGCACCACTTCTTGGCGGTCGGCAAGGTCGGCGAGACCGTGAACCCGCGCAGCAAGTGCGCGGCGCTCGTGGCCGCGCTCGTCCACGACGTGGGCCACACGAGCTTCACCAACAACTTCCACATCGCCGCGAACGACGACCTCGCGGTCAAGTACGTCTACCGCTCGCCGCTTGAGCACATGCACTGCGCGCACGCGTTCCAGCTCATGAAGACGCCCAAGGCCAACGTGCTCGAGGGCCTCACGCGCATCGAGCAGATGGAGGTGCGCACGCTCATCACCGACATGGTGCTCGCCACGGACAACAGCGTCCACGCCGCGTACCTCGCCAAGCTCGAAGGTCTGCTTGGCAGAGCAACGACGGACGCCACGTCGTGGACACTCTCCGCGAACCCGGACGACGAGCGCCTTGTGCTCCAGATGGCGCTCCACGCGGCCGACGTGTCGAACCCGGCCAAGTCGCAGGAGCAGTGCCGCGTCTGGGCCGAGCGCATCCTCGTCGAGTTCTACCAGCAAGGCGACAAGGAGCGCGAGCTGGAGCTGCCGCTGAGCATCGGCTACGACCGGGAAAACCCCATCCCCCTCGAGAAGATGCAGGCCGGCTTCATCCTTGGTATCGTGCGCCCCCTCTTCACGGTCTTCTGCCGGTTACCAGGCACGCAGCTTGGCCACTGTCTCACACAGCTCGACGAGAACTTGGCCTACTGGCAAGGCGAGATCAGCCGGTCTCAGGCATCAGGAGAAGACCGACGGTGTACATAAGCTTACGGTGTAAATTAGAAGTTAAGATAGGTTTGGCTGCGACTAGCGCAGCATCGGTGATGGATGATCACGCAGAATTTTTAAATCTCGTTGCTAGCGAGCGATTCGTACGTTGCGTACTCTTCTTCGCTTTGATCGTCAATCACGGCTTCAATCTCAACCTCATCTGTGACATCGCCATCCTCATCGCCTTCGACGTCTTCTCCCGCATTGACATCATCGTCTCCGTCACTGTCCTCAGCAATCGCCTGGGTACGACGACGCTTACCAGAGCCTTCGCGTTGCTCCACCACAGCATCCCCGTCGTCCTCGGCGCTTTCGGTATCTTCATCCTCGGAGTGCGCACCCTCCACACCAGCGTTTGCGGTCGAGCCCACATCGGTGATCGCGCCTTCTGCGGAGAGGGATTCTCCATTGTCGAGCTCACCGTCGCTGTCGTTATGCGCTCGCTCCTGGTCTGCCAGTTCTCTCTTCTTCATAATGTTGTCTTTCAGAGCCCTTTTAAGGATTGCCTTGTCGAACCGGAAATCTAATGATTGGCGCATCTTACACCACACGTTGAACTCTTGTCCCTACGCAAGTACAGGTTCACACTAATAATGAGACTCAACGGCATCCCATCGCTAATCAACCTCGAATAGTTCGAACCTTGCACAGCTTGGAGAGCTTGATCATGACGAGGTCGAACTGCTCGAGTTGAAATATAACCTCAGGAATGAACTTGGAGTTGCCTGTCATGGTCTTTGTCGATGCAGCCATTTTGGAAGCTCGCTTCTTCGTCACAGATTTGACACTTTCACCGTGCAGACACGCGATGAAATTTAGCAATGCCGGCGATAGATTGCTGGCCACGCGGTCGAACAGTAGACGGAGAAACCAGGGAAGGGAGGCGTCCTTGCGTCGCTGTTTGTCCCTCAGCAACACGACAAGCACTTTGTACAGTCGACCTGCAAGACGAACAATGCGGATGGACGCAGCAACGTTGTTCAGACTCATTTCGACGAACGGACGGATTGACCCAGCCACGTCAAATGATTCCTTGCAAAGGCTTTTGAAAAATGCAAACCGGCCGGTTGAACCTCCTTCAGTCTCACTACGAAACACTTGCGACCCGGTCTCGTCTTCGAGCTGCTGGAGCGCATTCAAATCGTCTTCCTTGAACTTCATCGAGTGTCGACGCTGTTCGCTGTCGTAAGCCTTCACACGCCGCTCCATATCTCCAAGAGATTCATCAAGTTTCGACAAGATGGAATTTGCCACGGTCAAGATGTGTTTCTCGCTGAGTCGGAGAAACGAAACAACCCCCGGTGTTTCGATACCAACGTTTCGATCCGCGTCGTCGTCTCCACTGTTGCAGATGTGGCGCAATCCTTGAGCGAGTTGCTGTGTGGTATCATAGCTGAATGAGGAATTCGCGCACGGGCGAAGAAGCATTGACACATATTTCTCCAGCAAGCGTGGTGAGGCTTGTCCTGAGCGCTCAACGAGGAGCTCTTTCACCCATTCAATATGCGGAGTGAGTGCCTCGGTATTGGGAGATGATCCTGTTGACATTTTTGTCCATACATTTTGCATGACATCCAAGAGCCGGTTGGCTTCTTCTGGCATTTCTTGGGACAGCAAATCCTCGATGATCTTGCGAAGTGGTGCCACTACACCCGCGAGTCCATCGTTGTCTCCACCTTCAACGTCGTAGTCGGGGCTCTCTTCATCATCGCCAGAACTGAGGCACAGAGCTCGAGTCATCAGCTCTCCGAATTCCTCGTGGGGTCGACGTGACCACATGTCAGTTATCCACGAGAAACCATGCACGCAGGCTTGAACAATTCTTCGCATCCTTTCCTGTGGTTGGGTGCTTTCAGTAGATACACGCTTTCTGGTTGAGCTTCCCTTCGGCAAAATAAGCGACACCTCTTCGTTCGAATACACACGAAGAAGCTTGAGGAACACATCACTCAGTTGTTGTGTGAATTCTTCAGGCCGGAACTTCTCAATGGTGCCAGATGATCGTCGATACTTTGAATCGGTTCGCCTTTCGCTTGCCAGTCGTGTATGAATGAGGTCTAGCAAGTGGATGCCTTTCTCCGCAGCAACCAAAACGAAGTCCTCTTCGTCTGGGGTCAAACCCCCACTTCGAGCTCGCGTAGTAGCGAAAGTGAGAATGTTGAGCAAAGTCTCGGGAGTGAGGAGAGTTGCCCACTGCAATTTCGCACTGTGCTCGAATGAAAGACTGACTTGCTTGTCTTCTGTCTCAGCCATGGAGGTTGACGCTCGCCGTGTAGCACTCGTATCTTGCTTCATCGGAGCCTTCTCGAGCTTCCTCTTTTTTGCTGGCTGGATGTGCTTGATGGAGCAGTCGTGGCCCATTACCCTCCGCTGGAGCCACACATAGATGTGAGCATACCGAAGAACCGCGTCCCATGCTTCTCGCACGTCATTACTGTCCGACTTGTTGTTGAAAGGGCAGTGGGATACAGACCAGTTGATGGCAACCTGTGCGACACCCATAACCAACAGTGCAAGTCGCCGGTTGGTCTCTCCAAGCTCCGAGTCTGCGGAAAATGTCGCGTTCTTGTCAAATTCGAAATCGCTGAGCTCGCATCGTTTCAACCGCTCGAAAAGTATAGAGAAGTTCTGATCCATGACGTCAACGACCTGGTTTGCTCCTCCGGCTTGTGTCGCTGGGATATCATCCATCATTGTCTCTTCCTCATCCGAGTCAGCTATGTCTCGTTTGATCTCGTCGTAACAGTACAGCATCGTGTGCAACAAATACTGCAGTGGTTCTTCATACATCCCACGCTTCCGGGAGAGGCTTAGGTCGAGTTTGAGGGGCGGTTGCATAGTTTCGTTGAACTCGTAGTACTTCTGGTAATGCTGGAACAGCAGCTTCAGGATTGACTGCTGCAACGCTGGGCACTCCATGGAGACCTTTACCAGTTCTGCGTAGAGTACAGCTCGCACACGTGTTTGGAGGTGAAGAGCTTTCCGGAAGATGCCGGAAAACTGTCGGTAGAGGTCTTCTGCTGCGATGGCATGTTGGTGTTCTTGTGATGCAAAGTCTGTGTCGACACCTGACGGATTCACCATCGAAGAAGCTCCGCCGACCCCTTGTGACAGCATCGTCACATTCTGGGAATAGAGCTGACTGAGTGTTCGATTTCGACTGAAAATTCTTGATGACAAACAAAGCAAGAGCGCGAATCCCTGGATACCGATGATGCGAGATTCTTCATCTTTGCGAAACATCGCTTTCCGAAGCACGAGAATAACAAATTCCTTCAGGTTGTGCTGAATCTTGAGCAATGGGCTCAAAGCCACGAGAAGACAATTAGCCAGCACTGGGTCTAGTTGCGTGACATATTCGAGGCACTCCCGGATCCGCACTTCAAGGGCACCGTCAAGTTCAGCAAGGTGGCGTGAGACGATCCGCGACAAAACGTGGATATAGATTCGGCAATCGGCATTCTGCACGACGATCATGTTGACAACACGATCGAGCACTTTCTCCTTCACCGGTTGATGATGCTGAAAGCAAGCGAGCAGTAATCGAATTCCGAATTCGACCCACTCAGAAGTGTTGCCTGTGTCAACGCGTACTTCGTTTGCTCCTTGCTGCTGCGAAACGATCTTGAGACCACGATATTCAATAAGCTGGAAACTGAGCTCGATCATCTGGTGCACAACTTGAATCCAGTTCCCATCCGATGCATGCTGGATAACGGAAAGGAAGGCATTCCGAGTAAGCGCTTCGTTGTGCCCATCACTCGCCCGCTGATGCTTTAACGTGTACGTGCTGACCAGATGGTGAAGCAAGAGTTCCAGCATCGGTTGCTCGTACTTGCGGTGGCTAGCGACCAGCAGCATGAGCGCAATGTCGAAAGATGATAACTTCAGGGAAGCGCGCTGCTCGTACTCGATTTTGATTGCCTCCCCGAGTCGCTCCCACTGACGCATAGCAACATCGACGTGGTAGAGAACAGTCGACTGAAGTTGACGGAGTTCGCGTTCGCTGAGCTCCGGTCTCCCCTCTTCGCGTTCCGTTGTGCTAGTTGTCAATTGTTGGCCCTTGTTGATCAGGAGGCGAGTGAGAAGACGTGTAGAGAGCACGTTTTGCGTCCGGCCAACGAGCTGGAGGACACTGAGGCACACGGTCGGGAAGATTTCAAGTGACCGCACTTGATTTGCCGGGTTGTTGAGTTCCTTCCGTGCCTCTTGGTAGATCTTTACGCAGAATGTGCGCTCCTCATCTACAGTGAGTGTGAAATCCCGGAAATTCTTCAGCACTTGCAGAAAGAATCGGCGTGGCCACGCGAGCTCCGTCAGTTTGGTCAGCACACGTTGACGATACTGCGGTCCGGAGAGATCACCGACCGCGTCAGTCTGGCTCGCTTCAAAGCTCAGCGTCATCGACTTGCTGACACGCAAAAGCACCTGCGGGAGCAGCTCGATCGTGTAGAAAACAGCAAGCGCATCTACAGCAGCACAAAACCCACGGCTTCAGTCACAACTCGCCATCACATGCGGTATTGACCAAGCTAGAAGCCCGTACCTCCTTTGTGCTGTGCGCGTTGCGATTGTTGAACGCCGCGAAGTAGCTCGCTCACCGCGGTCGCAAGGTCTATGACTCGCAGGCTGTGGAGCTCCTCCAGCAGGAGCGGGAGGCATCGCTGCGCGATGCTCGCGGCGTTGGTCGCGTGCAGCAACTGGAGCGAGGTCACGAACACGGTCGCACGCAGCTGCTCGCCTTCGTGGGCGCCGTCCGGCGCGCCCAGTGCCCACAGCACGGCCTGCAAGAGCGCGTGGAAGCTGAGCTCCGTCGCGTAGGCGCTGCGGCCCACGGCCACCTCGCGCTCGAGCGTCTCGCGGAGCGTCTTCTTGAGCTTATCTTCGCGCGCGGCCGTCGCCACAATGCCGTACGCGTTGGTCAGCCGCGCGCCGGCGTCTCTCGACTGCGTCTGCGAGTCCTCCAGCGAGGACGTCACGCTGTGGGCCTCATGGAGGCGCACGAGCGTCGCCACATCCGTCGCGTCCATGATGGCGCTTTCCCGAATGTTGCCGCAGATTCCGCGAACAAAGGAAAAAGCGCGCGAAAGGGACCGTACTGTATAGTTCATACTAAGTACGTTGTACAGATCCTCTCAAGTACGATAGTGTTTCGATTGGCTGAAATCTTTCAGTGGCGCGTGTGTTTGGGGGTTGGGGAAAAAGTCCTCCCCTCGGGCCGCCCGCCGCCCGCACGCCGCTCGTTTGCCTGTTGTTCGCCTGTTGTTGGCTCAGTTCTCCGAGAAGCTCCCAAAGCGAAACAGCATGCTCCACCTGCTCAAGAAGACGGCGGCGGCCGCCAAGCCGCGCGCCACCAACCTGCAGTCGCGCCTCATGAGCGGCGGCCACGGCCACGGCGGCCCGCCGCCGACCGGTTTCGAGGCCAAGGTCCGCGCCGTGCTCCCGAAGGACTACCAGGTGCGCACTCTTTTGCGCCTCCCTTTGACAGCGGATCGTGATGCAGCGGCGCGATCCTTACAACTGTTTCCCTCTGTTTGGCTCTGTGCCTGTAGATTGTGCTCGCCACCCTGGGCTTCTACTCGACGATCATCCTCCTCTTCAAGCTCAAGCCGTCGAAGAAGGCCATTGAGGCCCCTGGTACGTCGTATCTGTTTCTCGTTGTCGTACAGGAAGCGACGGCTAACTGGCTCGTTTGCTTCTGTTTCCTGTCTGCAGTCGCCGCTGCCCCGGCCTCGTCGGGCTCGAGCGCCGTGCCGTCGCTCCTCGATGACGAGTGGGCCGAGTGGTCCAAGCTCCCGGGCAACTACGAGCGATGGGAGAAGAGCCTCGAGACGCTCGGCAACTAAGTTGCCCCGTGTGTCTCGAATCGCTTGACCCTCTCTATCTCTCTCTTGCGGCAACGTGCCACCCCCAGCCTTCGCCTCGCTTCTAGGGATCGCTACCTCACGAGGAAGGTCTACAAGTGGAGAAGGCTCATGTTAGGGCGCATCGTCGTCGCGGAGATCGTCCCTGCTAATGAGAATGAGAAATAAGTCGACCAGTATGTACTTAAACCCGTCTCGTATGTGGATCCAATTGTGCACCAGCAATGTGGAACGTCGAGATGAATTGAAAGAGTAGATAGTGGTAGAAAAAACGTGCAGGACATGAAACACCCGAGGGGCCCCGGTTCCGCTTAATCGCCAATGCAGCCAAACTCCGTCGAGCCATCGCCACGAAGACGCTCGCACAGCATCGGCTCGTAGTGGTCGCCGCCACGGTCGCTGCCAGTGAGACGCATGAGCAAGAACCACGGCGCGTGGCCCTTGGACCGCGCAGCGCTGCCGTCTTCGGCGCCCCCGGATGAACGTGGGCGATGAGGCAGGAAGAACATCTTCCCGCAGCCCACGAGCACGACGAAGATGTCGCGCTGGTACGCCGTCGCGAGCGCCTCGAGAGCGAGGTCGTCACCCCATGCGACGCGGCGTCCTTCCGGATCCGTGTCGATCGAGACGAGTCCCGAGCGACTGTAGTTAAGAGCGATCAACGTGTGCGTGTTCTCGCCGTCGCCCACGGCCATGTAGTCACAGTAGGCTTCGGCGCTCACCACGGGCTGCGCGTATGTCGTGTACGCCATCTCAGCGGCCTTGAGACGCGAGTACCCTTGCTCTTGGAGCTCCACGCACTTTGCAAGCAGCCAGTCCCGGTCACTCTTGCGCGCGACGAGGCGTCGCGTCTGCATGGGGCTCACGCCCCACCCACCTTGGAGCGACGGGAAGTACAGGTTGCGGATCGCCGTGTCCGTGCGCGCCTGCTCTTCAGGGGAGCTCGCCTGGTAGTGTGCCAGGAAGAACTTCGACGCGACACGACGGATCTCCGGGGTCGACAGCGGCTCGCATTCCTCAGAGTAGAGCAGCAGCTGCTCCATCGACAGAAACATGCAGTCGCCAAACGGCGCAACCGGCGCGAGGTACTTGACGCTGTAGGCGATATCGTGCGGCATGTACGAAACGCCGTCTTCCTCGAGGATGCGCAGCAGCTCTCGGCTCGTCGAGTCGATGTTCGACACGCGCTGCCAGCCCATGCAGACCGTCACGGGACGGTCGCCAGCGACGGGCTTGCTCGGGACGGCCGCGCGACCGGCAACTGGACGGCGAGGCGTCAGCAGCATGTCATTATAGCCCATCTAGTCACAACAACAAGCATAATCGTCAGCATATATCCTAAGTTGCGACGAATGAGTGTGTTGGCGGGGCCAGCGCGACGTACAATGTTCAGGTACTGCGAGTACGCGAGCAGTCGTGTGTCCAGCGCCTGCTGCGCCTCGACGATCGCCTCCGCATACCCGTCGTGTTTGGTGATCTCCGTGGACGCGTCCAGCGCGGGGAGGAAGGGGACGGGCGCCGCGGCGTCGTCTAGCTCAAAGAGCGCGTCGACGAGACTCTCGCTTCTGCCGGAGCGCGCGAGCGCGTCGTCACCGCCGAGAGCGTCGTTACCCTCGCTTGCCGACGATGGTGAGTCGCACGAGCTCGCCGTCGGCGACGGCGGCGCGCTGCCTCCATCGCGATCGGCGCCTGCGACTGGGGGGGACTTAGCCGTGCCGTCCGGCTGCTTCATGATCAGCACATATTCCTTCTCGCCTTCTTCAGCCATGGTCGCGCTGAGGGCCAGATCAGAACTGTCGCTCACTATGGTGCCTTCTCTCTCACACTCTCATGCTGGGTCAACCTTCTTCTCTCTTCAAATAGAAGGACGCGTCCTTTGACATGATTGGGTGTTAACTTGTAGTACTTGATTGGGTAGAATTTCTACTAAGTAGTCAAGAAATAGATGGGTTTTGGCAAATGAAATTCTGCACTGCACTCACCCATCATGCTTTCACAGTCATGGTTGACTAACACGCCTCTACAGTAGCTGTGTCGCTACAAGAAGGGACTTGAGAAAAAATCCATGCTTGACGTTCAGCCGGCCTTGTAGTGCACTCCCGCGACGAAGTCAACAGAGGGTCGCCGCACTTCTTCCCCTCAGACAGACAAATGCGGTGGCTTCGGTTATCACAACTTCTTCGAAATGGACGCCCAGTCTACTACACCACGGACGTGGAGGGCTCTCACGTACCCCACGCATGCTCCCATCACAT
>JAADWV010000507.1:0-24353 GCA_023336295.1 Pythium folliculosum | reverse complement strand
GGCGACAGGGTTTAATATGACAACTGGGTATGCAAGGTCTATTGGTTCTGCATGAGACTATGGCTGCATTTATGGTGTCAGTTACGGCTTAGCTATGAATTTGGTGCTCGGATTGTCCTGTTCCTGAAGGGTTTCTACTGGTTGCTCAATGAGGAATCGGACGGCCCCGTCACGTAAATATTTCAAAAAAACGGCACCGAAATGAAAATTCCCCTTTTCTTCTCCACCGGGACACGGTAAACGGGAAAACGGTAAATAAAACGGCAAAACATGGAGGATTCACGGCAAACAGAGGCCCATTTGCCGTGGCCTCGATATCCCTGGAATCAGATGTTTCTCAGATGATTATCACACGGAATCACGTATTTCGGATACTATCTGATAAATATCTGATATATATCTGAGTATAATCCGGTATCCGGTGAGCATACCGGGTGGAGAATCATTGCGGTAAACACACGGTATCGGTATTTTGCCCGGCGAAGACCCGTTTACCGTGGCTATTTACCGTGCACCGTTGGAGATGCTCTCAGTGTCGGTTCTTTCGTTGGTGCAACAGGTTTCTGCACTTTTCAACTTCAATACGTCTATAGCGTTAATAATGAGAAAAATGTAAAATATATTTGTGATATAAAGGATTCAGATGTGTCTATTATTGTATATTCTATATCTGAATAAAACCAGACCCCAAATTAGGTTTTTGATGTTCAAACCTAGAACCTAATGGCAGCCGTCGAAGAAACTAGGTTCTTACCATCCCTGAACCAGTCTGAAACCCGTTTCCACACAGACAATCGCCTCAGCATGAAGCCGTTCGAGGACGAGAGCGTCGAGGAGTGCAAGCTCCTGAGCGGCGGCTTCGCCACGCTGCTGCAGGTGCTCCTCGGGCTCATCGCGCTCTCCGTGCTCGTGCTCAAACGGTACAAGGAAGTGCCCCAGCGGCCGCTCACGGTACGCTAAAGCTCGCTCGCCATATTTTTTTTTCTGTTTTTTGCGATTTGCGAGCAGCTCCTAACTTCTTATTCCAACAGGTCTGGGGCTTCGATGCGTCCAAGCAGCTCGTGGGCGCCGGCTTCGCGCACGTCGCCAACCTGCTCATCGCGATTTTGCTGTACCAGTACGAGAACGGCCCGAGCGCCGAGCTCGCGGCCGAGGCCGCCGGCGTCGACCAATGCGCGTTCTACTTTGTCAACTTTACCATGGACACGACCGTCGGCGTCGTGCTCAACTGGGTCTTCCTCGAGATGTTCTCGTCGCTGGCCGCGCGGTTCGCGTGGCACTCGCTCACGACGCCCGGCGACTACGGCGAGCCGCCGCGGCTGGCCGTGTGGGCCAAGCAGCTGCTCGCGTGGGTGCTCGTGATCTTCGTGACCAAACTCGTGATCGCGCTCGTGATCATCGTGTGCGAGAAGCCGCTCGCCGCCGCCGCGCTCTGGCTCTTCGAGCCGCTGCGCCCGTACCCACGCACGGAGCTCGCGATCGTCATGATCGCGTGCCCGTGCCTCATGAACGCGCTCCAGTTCTGGGTGCAAGACAGTTTCCTCAAGAAGGACGCGCGTGCCGACCACGTGCTCGCGGCCACGCGCTCGCCCGACAAAGGCGAGCTCGCCGACAAGACCGCAATGGCGGCAGCCTCCACGTCGATGGCCCAGAATGCGAAGATCAAGTCGCCCAAGTTTGTCATCGACGACGAGGAGGAGCTGGACGACACGGCCTCGGACAGCACAGCGTCGACGCCGTCGGGTGCCGGAAAGCGCCGAGCAGGCAGCGCCGCGGGGCGTGTCGTGTAGATGTCTCCTGGCGGACCTCACGCCAAAAAGAATACTACAAGGCACTAATGCACACACACAAGAGCTGAAATGGCTGTGGTTTGTATAATGGGGAGTTTACTCGGCATTTCTTTCATCATCTAGGCACACGCAAAAGCGCTTCCCCTGTCACTTCGATATCCCACTCTCCAGCTCGGCGCTCGTCGGTGCTGCCGCCCGTCGCAACGGCTACCGCGGTCTGCAGTCACGATAGGTCACGCACGAGCAATGAGCGCTTCCAACGAGGCGAAGGCTGGGCTGAGAGACATCGGAGTCTGAGATCGACGCTTCTGGCGAACGTGCGGTCCCGTCACTGCACGTATCAAAATACACACAAAAGTCTAGTTCTTCTTCTTCATGAGCGTCATCGCGACAAGGCCGACACCGGCGAGCACGACGGCCGCGCCGCCGATAATGAGCCCCATGTTGCCCGAGTCCGAGCGGCCGCGCGCCGCCGACGACGCACCACCTCGCGAGTTGCGCTTGGCCTTGGGCTTCTTCGCCTCGACCACTTTTTCTTCTTCCTCCTCCTCCTCTTCTTCCTCGTCCTCCGACTCAAGGTCTTCGTCGACCTTAGTCAGCTTGCGTCGGCGGGGCGCCACGGTCGCGGCCGCCGACGGAGACGTCTTCTTGCCAGACGGGCTGCTGTCGGCCTTCTTGCCGTTCGCCTTGATCACGTCCACCAGCAGCACGATGCGCTTCCAGCCCGCGCGCTTGGCCATGTTCACGGCCTCCATCAGACTCTCGTCGGTCGAGAGCACAGCGAGATCGCCGTCGTCGTCTTCGTACTTGAGGCGCACTTCATCGTCCGGTGTCGCGTTCACCTTGGCACGCACCTGCTCAAACAGGACGCTGATCGAGTCATATCGGCACATGATGCGGTGGTAGTGGCCCTGGGCCTTGTCGCTGACCTTGAACACGAACGCGTCGTCGCCCGCGTTCGAGAACATGACGCTCGTCGTCGCGGTCGGCGCGGCGCTGATCACCGACGCACTCTCGCCGAGCTCGGCGTACGCGTTCGCGGCCGAGTACGAGCGGCTCAGGCCGATCGAGTCACGGCCGAGCGGCGCGGCGACGCCGATGCTGCCGCGGTACTCGTTGCGCTCAAAGTCCTCGATCGTACCGACAGAGGCCGTGTCGTCGCCGTCGAACATGCCGCCGGCCTCTTCCTGCAGGTTCATCGCAGTCTGCCAGAACTGGCGCCAATCGCCGCCGCCGCTGCCCGCGGACGAGTTCGAGAACTGGCCGTAGCTCAGGCACAGCACGTCGGCCATACCGTAGATGTCACCATTCTCGGTCAACACTGGCATGAAAAGCTGGCCAGCGTCGTGCATGAGTCGCAGACCATCCAGAATACGCGCGTTCGGGCCAAGCGACTCCGGATCGGTCGTCATGACCTCCTCCACGGCCGTGACCGACGCGTCCATGCCCTTGGCCACAAGCTTGCGCAGCAGGTCCTTGGGGGTCAGCATACCGACGATGTCGCCGCCGTCGACGACCACAGCCGCCTTCTTGGTCGACGCCATGAGCTTCGCAGCCGCCGAGACCATCGTGGACAGTTGGACAACAGGCGGCTTCGGTTCACCTTCAAGAGCGATCGCGACCGTCGGCCGCACCATCTTCTCCATCATGGGACCGAGAAGGCGCTGCAGCGAGGAGCCCGAGCCGAGGTCGCGCGAGAACTCGGACGCAGCGACTTCAGTCGACTGCTGCACCTTCTCCATGCAGCTGATCGCGTCGTAGAGGCACTTGGAGATGTCGAGCATGCCTTGGATGATGCCGTCCGAGCCCACGACGGGCAGGTGCTTGAAGCGGCCCTCAAGCATCTTCGTGATCGCCTCGATGGCGGGGTCGTCCATGCGCACACAGCTCGGGTTGCTCGTCATCACCGACGACACCGAGCAGGCGTCCGGGTCAATGTCCTTAGCAAGCACGCGACGCGTAATGTCCGTGTCCGTCAAGATACCGCGCAACTCACCTTCGTCGGTCGTGATCACGACGGCCTCCGATCGGGACTGCCGCATTCGTCGTGCGGCCTCAGTGACGGTGATGTACTCGTTGATGCGAGTCACCGGACGAGGGCGCAACTGGGACACAGGACGAAGCGCACTCTCCGCCTCTCGACGTCCAACCGAAGAGCCGGTGTTGCTGCGACCGCGCGTGTTCTTCGGTCGTCGCGACAGCTTCGAGCCGGCGACGCTGACGCTGTGGAGACTGCCAGCGTCACTGCGTTCATCATCATCGCGAGTCAACGCGAGCGACATGTCCCAGAACGAGCGCCAGTCGTTCGAGTCGCCCATGTCACCGCCGTGCGTGGCGCCCGACGCGAACGTGCCGTAGCACAGCGACAAGACGTCAACCATGCCCAGGATCGTACCACTTGTCTCGTCCACAACAGGCAGATGCAGGAACTTGTGCTCATCCATCACATGCAGCGCGTCCACGAGAGTCGTCTTGGGCGAGACAGCCTCCGGGTTCGGGGTCATGACTTCGCTCACATACGTCGAGGCAGCGTCCAAGCCAGCACCAACAACACGCAGCAAAAGATCCTTCGGCGTGAACACGCCGACCAGCTTCTTCCCGGCCGCTAATGAAGACGCACGGCCGCCAACACTGTAGCCGGCACTGTCTTCGACAATCAAAGCAGCCTTGCGCGTCGAGGCCATCTGGCGCGCAACCTCCATGACCGTGTCGTTCGCACGAACAAGCGGCGGCATCGTGTCGTCCTTCAAGATGGTCTCGAGCGTCGGTGAAAGCAGTTTCTCCACCATCGGTGCAAGAAGCTGCTGGATCGCGTTCTCGTTGCCTCCGAGGCTGGCTCCGAGGCCACTCGCCATGAGCTGCTTCTCAAGCTTCTCACGGATCGCGCCACTCGAGGACTGCTGCGCCTTCTCCAGTCGAGTGATCGAGTCATAGAGGCACTTTTGGATGCGCAGCATACCAGCGACCATCCCCTGAGAGTCCACCACGGGCAGGTGGCGGAAACGACCTTCCAGCATCATGAACATGGCATCCATGGCGCTATCCTTTTCGTCGACAAACTTGGGGTTGGGCGTCATGGCGTCGCACACGCTGATGAAGTTCGGGTCATTGCCCAACGCAACGACACGGCGAGTCACGTCAGTATCCGTCAGAATACCCTTGAGCACACCGTCATGCGAAATCACTAGAGCCGCGTCCGTGTGGGTCAAGTCCATCTCACGAGCAGCCTCGCTCACCGTCGAGTCTTCACGAATCGTGATGGCCTTCGATGGGCGCAACTTCGACACGGGGCGCGAGTCTCCAGAGACTGGGCTCGTCTTCCGGGGCAGGGCATCGCTACCACCGCCACGCTGCATCAAAGAGAAGTTGCTGCGGAAGCTGTGGACAGACGATGTGTCGTCGTCGTCGTCCAGCACCTGTGCAACGTCGAACGACGCATTCCAGAACTCGCGCCAATCGCTTGGGCTACCCTTCGCGAACGATCCGTAACTGAGGGACAGGACGTCCACGAGGCCAACCGCCTGGCGTGCGGTCTCCGACTGCAGCACACCCAAGTAGAGGGTCTTGTTCTCGTGCATCGAGTGCATTGCCTCGATGACAGTTGTCGACATATAGATCGTGACGGCATCTTCTGACATGACTTCACACACCGGCGTAGTGTGGACTGGCAGTCCCTTGGCAAGAACGTTCTCGAGCATATCCTTGGGGGTAAACAAGCCAAAGTACTGTCCACGGTTGCTCACGACAAGTGCCGCCTTCCTTGTTGCAGCCATGACCTTCGACACTTCGTACACCGACGTGTACGGTTGCACGCGCGGTGGCTCGACGCCTTCATGGTCAATCACGCTCTTGATATCAGGCGAGAAGATCTTCTCCATCATCGGACCCAGAAGAGCAGACATGTTAGCCGGTGCCGCAGCGCCACGTCCGCCACGACCCTTGAGTTCCTTTTCAAGCGTCTGTCGAAGAGAGGCATTCGAGGACTCGATCTTCTCCATCTTCTTGATGGCATCATACAAGCACTTTCCGATGTTCAGGATACCCACCACCGACCCTCCGGCGTCGACGACTGGCAAGTGACGGAACTTTCCTTCAAGCATTTTGCAAAGCGCCTCAATCGCTTGGTCTTCAGTGGACACAAACGTTGGGTTCGCCGTCATGACATCGGCCACACGCGTCGATTCGAGCGGCTTGTTCTCCGAGACCACTCGGCGAGTCAGATCGGTGTCAGTGATGATACCGACAAGCATTCCGTCATCCGAAACCACGAGCACGCAGTCGGTTTGGCTCCGGCCCATCATCTTTGACAATTCGGCCACTGTGGCATTGTCCGAGATAGTGAGCACTCGGCTTGGTCGAAGCTGTGCCACCGTTCGGTCGACATCCTGCGGGCCGGCAGCCTTCTTGGAAGACTGGAGGGTCGTGCGTTGGCGTGTCGTCGTACCCACGCTTGACAGGTTCGTCGGCTGGTCCAGCTGCAGTGCCGTGTTCCAGAACTCCTGCATCTGCTCACGGTCTTCGCCGTAGATGGTTTCGATGGTTCCGTAACTGAGCGTCAAGACATCGACCAAACCGGCAACTTCATCCGCGCTACCATCGGCAACGACCGGAATGTTTAAACACTGCGAGTCGTGCATGATGTGGAGAGCATCCAGCACCGATGTTCCGGGAGTCGCAATCTCAGGGTCGCTCATCATCACGTCTTCAATACGCGTCGTTGAGGCATTCAGAGACTTCGCGACGACCTTCATCACGAGCTCGTTCGGCGAGAACATGCCACACAGACGATCTGACCGAAGACCATCGACAACAAGCGCGGCCTTTCGCGTACTCGCCATAAGCTTGACAGCCTCCATCACAGTCGTTCCTCTTCGCACACGAGGCGCAGCCGCCGAGCTGTTGGTACGCTGCTCGTTGTCCAGGATAGACCCAAGGGTCGGCGAGGACAGCTTTTGGAGCATCGGACCAAGCAGCTGCTGGACAGTAGAAGACGCACCGCTTCGCTCAAGCGACTGCTTCAGCTGTTCTGTCGACTGCATGGCGTGCTCGAGACGCTTCGACACATCATAGATGCACTTGCCAATGTTGAGCACGCCGACAATCGTGCCGCTCTCGCGACTCACGACCGGCAGGTGGCGGAAGTGGCCTTCCTGCATCGTCAGCATGGCGTCAATAGCGCTATCTTCCGGCGCGACGAACTTGATGTTCTTGGTCATCACAGCAGCGACGGCGGTATCCGCCGGCTCCAAATCCACTGCGAGGACTCGGCGACAGATATCAGTGTCCGTCAGGATACCGGTCAATGCCCCAGACTCGTCAACAACGAGCAACGCATCAGAACGCTTCTGGCTCATCAGAGCAGCCGCCTCGACAATACTGGCTCCCTCACCAACCACGATAGCCGGGGTGGGTCGCAGACTCGACACGGGCCGAATGTTCACTTCCTTGTCACGGTCCTTGCGCTGGCGAGCTCGGCTGGCGACGGATGCGCCAGAGGTAGACTTGCCGGAAACAGACATGTTGTCGTCATCGTGTTGGTTCAAGTCGAACGCGGCATTCCAGAATTTGCCCATGTCGCGCGATTCACCCTGGCCAAAGGAAGCAACAGCGATCGACAGAACGTCGGCAATGCCATGAACTTCACCAGACGATGCAGACACAACGGGAAGGTTCAGGAACTTCCCGTCATGCATGATGTGGAAGGCATCCAGCACAGTCGTGTCGGGCGTTGTAGATTCAGGCTCCGGGGTCATGACTTCTCCGACAGGAGTCTCGAGATCAACGTTCGCAGCGATCACTCGGTGCAGAAGATCCTTCGGCGTGAATATACCGATGAGTTCCGGGCGGGGGCCTTCGGAGATGATGAGAGCGGGCTTCTTTGCTTCGGCCATCTTGTGCGAGACTTCAAGGATGCTTTCGTACTCGTACACTTGAGGCGCCTGAGTCTCCCCGGGTGCAGCGATCACATCCTGAAGTGTAGGCGAGAGCATCTTCTCGAGCATGGTTCGCAGCATCGCGTTACCTGACGAGTTGCCCAGCTCCTGCTTGAGCTGCGACGAGGAGCTCTCAATTCGGCGGATCGCATCATGCAGACACTTGGCAACATTCAGCACACCAGTCACGACACCACTATCGGCGCTGATAACAGGCAAATGGCGGAAACGACCGGTGAGCATCATGTCAAGCGCGAACGCGGCACTGTCGTCGGACGAAACACACTTCGGCTGAGGCGTCATGACGGAACCAATGGTAGTCTTGTGAGGGTCAAGACCCTTGGAGACGACTCGCCGGGCCGTGTCAGTGTCCGTGAAAATACCAGCAAGGGCACCGTCATCGTCCACAACGATCACGGCAGCCGCGCGGTTACTCTTCATGATCTTTGCAGCCTCAAAGACAGACACATCGACCGCGACAGTAACTGGCTTCGCAGGACGAAGACGCTCGACAGTACGCGAAGCCGCGTCCGCACTGGAGTCCTTCTTCTTGAGACGGTTCACGGTCGATGCCATCGAGATAGTTGACTTGGCGTACGACTGGGTCGACACGACAGAGCTGTTCGATCCTGAGCGCGGTCGTCCTTCAAACGCAGACGCCTTGATAGCCGCAACTTGTTGCGGTACCGCCGCAGCAGGCTTGGAAATCGACGCACGAGTCGTCGGCACGGATGCCTGGAGGGAAGGAGACTTTGTCGTCGCAACTGCCTTCTTCGGTGCGGCCGCAATGGACGGCTGCGCCACATTCGGCTGAGCAATAGTAGCAGTGGGGGCAGGAGCAGCAGCCTTGACAGGAGTGATACGCGTGGTTGTCGGCACAGTGCCGTGCAGCGCAGCAGGAGCTGAGTTAGGGGCCGCAGCGGCTGCAAACGTGGCGGCGGGGCCAGTGCTCGGCTTGATGGGAGAAGCCTTGGGCGCAGCAGCAGGCGTCGGTGCAGGCGGAGCAGAGACAGGCTTCACTGGGCCAAACTTCTCGCGTCGCTTTTTCAGAACATCAATCTCCTTCTGCACGGCTGCGCACTTGTCGAACTCCTTGCGCTTCATGTGAGCCGCGATTTCTCCGTTAAGGCGAGCAATTTCCGCATCCATCTCTTCCGGAGTCTGCTTGGTCTTGCGAATGCTAACGAGCATATCAAGGTCGGTCTGAAGGTTACTGCACTTCTCAAAGTCACGAGCTTTCATCGCATCGGCAATGTCTGCCTCCACGCGACGGATACGCTCATCCAGCTCCGCAGGCTCCAGCTCATTCAAGTCCTCCTTCACATTCCGTCGCACCTCTTGGAGTTCTTCCAGCTCTTTCTGGAGCTCAGCGCAACGAGCAAACTGCTTGTTCTGCGCAGCAGTCTCCATTTCGACGTTAAGTTTGGCGATCTCGGCGTCAATCTCCTTTGCAGTGCGAACACTCTTTCGGGCTTCAACAACCTTCTCGAGGTCTTTCTGCAGGTTAGCACACAGCTCGAATTGCTTGTTCTTGGCAGCGTCGGCAATCGCTGCTTCGAGCTCGACAATCTTCACATCCAGTTCCTTCGGGCCAAGACCCTCGAAGGGACGCAAAAGGTTCTTCTTGCGAACAAGGAACCCACGAGCGTGCTTCTGGATCACAACGGCTTGCATGGAACGGTATCGATACTCTTGAACCAACACCGCATACTTCGCCATATCGACGCGAAGACGCAGAACATCCCTGATACGGTAGGCGGCCTTTCGCAGCTTTTGCAACTTCCTGCGAGCGAGGAACTGACGAACTTTAGCCTGAAGACGCGTGGCTGCCGCCGCGCGCTTCAAGTTCCGGCACCACTTCTGCATCGTTCGGGCCGCAGCCTTGCAACGCAACGTATGCAATTTGCGCAGCTTGAACGCCACCCCGCGCTTCAAAAACACCTTCGTCTTGCCGAGCTGCCACTGATCTTTGCCGGCGCCGAGCATCGTGGAGATCTCCTCGACGAGTTCGTTGATGTTCTCCGCATCCGGCGCAAGGGACTGATAATCGTAGAAGAAGACGTCGTGGTCCTCTCGGAGCGCGAAACCTCGCTGACGGATTTGAATCGCTTCCATCATACCGGAGTACTTCAGCTGGCGAGCGACATCCGGGTCATTCAGCTCGGTCGGCCGCTTATGTTCGTTGGGCTTAAGGCATCGCACGTAGCGCGGGTTCGCGAGAGAGATCTTGTTCATGAGCTCTTGCAGCTGGAAACGGAACTGCGCGCCGACAGAGACCTCTCGCAAGTTTCGCGATTTGTTCGCTCCAGCAGTTCCGCCCTGACCACCGGGCGAAGGCAACTTGGATGCCGGTGACGACACACGATCTGTCGGGCGCCGAGAAAGCGCCATGGGATCGGCCGGTCGCTTCCCGTTGCCGGCAACCATCTCCATCGACTGCACGTTCAGATCGAAAATGCTGCGCACCCAGTCGCTCGCAGACTGACGAATCAGCTCCTTCATGTCATCGTTCAACGTCTCGTTGTTCTTGTCGTTGAAGCCGCTGGCATCGTACATCACTTCGCCGGCGTAGTGCTTGATACCAAAGCGAAGGTTCGCGTCTACCTTGGGCTGCACATACCAGTCGTGGAGCATCTTGGTGGTGTTCTGTCCGGCGTTCGGGTCGCGGCCAAAGGAGCCGTGCAGAATCGCGACGAATTTGCGGTTAGCTTCATCTCCCTTGAGACGCCACACGTCATCAAGAGCAATGAAAATACCGGGCTTGTTCATCGGCTTTCCTTCAATCAGATCCAGACACGCCTGGTTGTCCTGGAAATCAATGTGCTTCCAGTCGATACCTTCCTTCGTGTACTCCTCCTGCTCGACCTCGAGCATGTGCTGGTTGAAGTGGCGTTGCAGCTTCTCGTTGGCGTAGTTGATGCAAAGCTGCTCAAAGGTGTTCCAGTCAAACTTCTCGAAACCGTAAATATCGAGGACGCCGATGAAGCCCCACTTCTCCTGCGGCTTCGAGATCGTTCGGTTGAGCTCCGACACGAGCCACAAGAACAGCGACGAGTAAATCGCCTTGGCAAGCGCATCCCGCTTGTCAATCACTTGATCGATGTTCTGCTGTTGCACAATGACCTTGCCGCCCACGTAGAGCTGGCGCGTGAGCAGCGCCTGAGACAGGGCGTCCGTGCTCACGCGCAACAGATTCGCAATGAGGTCCATGGCGGCCGTGGAGTCGTCGCCGTGGACGTGGCACACTTCGTTCTCCATTGCAAACTCCAGGTTGCCGATGTGCAGCACCGCGGCCAGCAAGTGGAACACGCGTTCTTGCCGCGTCTCGTCGATGCCAATCGTCTTCATGCAGTGCTTGGTGGTTGTGAATTCTTCCGCATCGTTCCTGTGGTAAACAAGCGAGCATCATGCATTAGCATGCTTTCAATCGCAAGCACAGTCGTGCAAAGAGCGGGAACACGCACACTGTCGGCAGCTTGAAGCAGTGCGACTTGCGCAGGTACTCGTAGTCCTGGGGCGTCTTGAGCTGAAGCTTTTCTCTCAGCTCGGCATCCGCACCAGCGAGCAGCTACACAAAACGCAACGGGATCAGCAACACCGATCAAGCTCAAGCGGCTACGCACGGCGCACAAACCTGGTAGAAGATGTGGTAGTTCCGCTCGCCCACGCTCTGCGACACGATACGCGTCTTCTCGAGCAGGAAGTTCATGATCTCGGCGCCGACAATCTTGCCGTGGTGGTCAAACTGGATCTCGATGAACTTGCCGAAGCGACTCGAGTTGTCGTTGCGCAGCGTCTTGGCGTTGCCAAACGACTCGAGCAGCGGGTTCGACTCGAGCACGCGCTCCTCGAGCTTGCCAAGCGCACGCGACACGCCCGTGGTCGGGCTCGGCGCGCCGTTGTTCTGCACGAGCCCACGGTAGCTCGTCGCGCGCGCGAGGTACTGCATGATGATCTTGGTGGTCTCGGTCTTGCCGGCGCCGCTCTCGCCACTGATGATGATGCTCTGGTTCATCGGGTCCAGCGCGCCGCCCTGGATCAGCTGCGTGTACGCCGAGTCGGCGAGCGCAAACACGTGGGGCGGCAGCGCGCCCATCGCGCGGCCGTAGTACTCGGTCATGGCCTGCTCGTTGTAGGCCGTGCCGATCTCCTTGTACGGGTTGATCGCGATCAGGATCGGGCCAACGTACGTGTAGATCATGTCCTTCTCGTACCGCTTGCGCAGGTTCTCGAGCAGCGAGGCCTCCGAGAGATCCGACATCTGCAGAATGTCTTCAAACGTCGCGGCGACCGTGCTGTTCGGGTCGTTCTCCTCGTCCTGCATCTTCTTCTTGAGCTTGGCGCGCATGAGCCGCTCCTTGCGCGTCGCGCCGCCGCCGGCCGCGCCGCCACCTCCATTGCGTCGTGCGCTCATACTGCTCGTCGATGGCGCCTAGATGGATGAGATCCCGGTCCCGTTCGTTTGTTCCGGGGCACACAAAGATAAGATGCGTTTGGCGGCGCGCGATTCCGATTTGTTGTGCGGTCGCGCCGTACGCTCCCCTCGAGTGTGAGTGGGATGAATTGCCGATTGCCGAGGGGGTCTGTCTACCCTCGTCCGTCCGTCCGCCCGTCGGTCGCGCGATCGTCCAGCGCGCTTGCGCTTGTGTCCCCTCGCGTCTCTGACGCCCCGTGACTTACAGAGTCCGCGGGGGGAAGGAACGCGGCCGGATCGTTCTGCCTTCTCTCGAGAACGAGGAGAAGACGAAGAAAAAGGAAACAGCCCTCGCCAACACACACGCACACTCGCCGGCGCCAATGGACGGGGAGTCTGGGGTTTCCGCCTTGTCAAGTGTGGCGGAAGGGGATCGGATTGGCTTGGCGTTCCCCTTCACGTTGCGTTGGCTCGCAGCCCCCACGAGGCCCACACACACGCGCACACACTCCTCCCCGTCGACAAAAAAGAGAGGGGAAGTGCGAGAAAAACCTTAGGTACGCGAAAGAACCTCGCGGTAGCTTCAACTGTCTGCATCTCCTCGGGTTTACGAACATGGTGCCACTCCGATGTACTATTCCTAAATATCTTGGGATATGAGAGATCACTAAAGTCAGGTAATCAATTGTTGATGGCATATAAAACCTTGCGGTGTGATAACCAAGACAGAACGCGCCGGCCTCTTCCATCGGCGGTCAACACCCGCGGCGCCGACCGCCGGGTGGTGGCTTCAAGTGCAGATGGTGCAGCCATGCGGCGCCGCCAAAGTCCCAACACGATGCCTGTGTACATCTCCACTGGAAGATGTTCCCTGGAACACTACGCGCCGTCCAGAAAGATCCTTCCAACGGACTCTGTGGGTGCTTTCCGCATGAACCAGGCAGCACAAATGAGACCTCCGCGCATGTCGGCGAGGCGCCGAATAAGATCGATCCATCGACAGACAGCGCCGTGAAACGGATGCGACGATGAGACTTCCGCTCGCGGATTGTTCTTTTTCTATTGTCATGCACAATACGGAGCCCTGTCGAGCGTAACGCGTTTCCTAATGGCACGTTGAGCTCGCTGTGTATGGGGGGTAAGCAGCGGGCGGAGCGATGAAATGTGCGGTGAGCCTGGGGGGATTGGCTTAGTCGACCTTGATGGACGCGTAGATCTTGCGCGTGAACCAAAGCGACGACGCGACGCCGACCGCGCCCGTGAGCAGCGCCAGCGCGCACGACACCACAAACATGTAGCCGAAGTAGAGCATCGCGCCGATGAAGTTGGTGACGTCCAGGCTCGACCAGTAGTAGTACGCCGAGTACAGGAACACGTACGCGCCACACGCGCCGGACACGACGAACGAGCGCCACCACCTGCGTTACCACGCACACTGATCGTTAGATACGAATAGAGGCCAACAGGATGAGAAACGACATCGGACGCACCAGTTGTAGTCTTCCGCGCAAAGCTGGAAGTACGTGAGCACAATCGTGATCTCCGCGCACGTCTGGACGAGAATGACGAACGAGAGCAGCAGGAAGCCGAAGACGTAGTAGTACTTGTCCGTCCATAACGACGAGAGCACAAAGTAGAGCTCCACGAAGATGGCGCCGAACGGCAGCACGCCACCAACAGCAGCGGCCGTGGCGTGGGACATGTACCACGGCTGCGGCGGGATCGGTCGCGGGATGTTGCTCGTGGCAACCGGGAACGCGATCGGTGGTTTCCTATCACGACGAAGTTGATGTGAGTGCTAACCTCTCAAATGTGGTAGCGATATGGAAAACAAACCTGAAGCCGAAGAACGCGCCCGCGAACACGAGCGGCACCGAAATACCCGTCCAGAGGAAAAACACGAGCAGCATCGAACCGAAAGGCACAGCGGCATCAGAGCCAGCGCCCCAGACAAAAAGGTTGAGGAAGAAGAACAGCAAGAAGAGAAGACCCGGGAACAGCGTCGCCGTCAGGATCGTGCACAGCTGCCAGCGCTTGCCCTTGAACATCTTGTACGTGCGAGCCGACGTGTAGCCAGCCAGCATACCCAACAACACGAAGCACACGAGCAGCGCGATCATAAGCTTACCACGGTTGCTCGGGCGCAGCACACCGACCGCAGCAAAGAAGAGCGTGGTCATGGCCATACCAAGCAGCTGGTTGCCCGTGCCCACCATGACGCAGAACAGCATCGGGTTCTTGGACGGCGGACGGAACACGTCCGCGTGGACGAGCTTCCAGCCCGACTCCTCGCGCTCTTCAGCTCGCTCTTCCTCGGTTGGCACGCGGTTGTAGCGACTGATGTCACGGTGCAGGCTGCGCATCAAGATCATGCCCACCATGCCGGACAGGAAGAGGACGATCAGGAGCGCGTTGATGATCGAGAACCAGTGCACATTCGCATTTCCCGAGCCGGCCTCGAAGTACACGTCCCAACGCGTACGCCACTCCTTCTCGTTGTCCTCGCGCCACTCGACACTGTACGTCCAGGCGACCTTCACGTCACCCGCCTTGCTGCGCGTGAGGAACATAGGGCGGCGCAGCTCCGGGGAGTGCTTGCAGTCCTTCATCTTGTTCGTCTCGGCGTTGTAGAACGCAGTCGGGTATTCGAAGCTGAACGGGAGCACCCAAAAGTCGACAATACGGCCCTCGTCCGGCGACTCGGTGTTGATCTCGTTGTTGTACCCGATGATGATCTTGACGTGGTTGTTGAGCTGCGGCACGACCTCGACCTCCGGGTTGAAGCTGCCAAGCTCGAAGCCCACGATCATGCTGCCATCAGGAGTCTCGGACTTGACGGGCAAGTTGTCGAGGATCCAGTTGACACGGTACGAGTCCTTGATCTTGTTCTCGAGCTGCTTGATCTCCTCCTCCTTGTAGGTCTGCTGGCACAGCACCTTACACTCCTCGTTCTCCATGAACTTGAGCTCGTACGGAGAGTTCTGGATGCGGTTCGCCGTGAGGTACTCGCCCAGGTTCTCCGACTTGTACTCAATCGTCGGCGGCTACAGCGGGCGTACCACGTACATTCGTTAGAGACATCCTTCCGATCCACCACCAGCCCAAAGAACGACGCACCTGACAGAAGCCGAGCTTGTAGTAGTCAAGCGGCAGCAGCGTCTCGGACGACGTGAGACTGTTGACGAAGAGCGGGATCGCCTCGCCCTTCTTGTACGTCGTCATCTGCACGCCCGGCAGCGAGAACGCGTCGGCCGGGCGCGCGAGCACGCCCAGCGCTGCGAGCGCCGCGACTCCGATGGCCTGCACCATAGTAAGATCGTCGCTTGCTCTCTCCTTCCGTCGGTCGCTTGCTGTGGCTGGCCGAGAGTGGGGGGCGTGAAGACCAGAGTCCGATTGGAGCTCGTCGAGTCGGACTCAGGAACCGCTGATCGCAAATGCTGGGGGCGCAGTGAACTGGTGTGCCCCCCCGCCCGCATGGTCAGTCGGAAAAACGGACCGGCTTCGAGAATGTGGTCCACACGATTTCGCACCCGGAATTTGGAAAACGCCACGTGGGAGAGAAGAATTGATGAGTCCGACACAGTACGCTGCTCAAATCCTATCAGGTCGTATCAAGATCACCAGAGAGTGACGATCGCGGAGCCAAGCGCTCACGACTTCAACGTGCCCCAAGCAGCCTTCATTCAAGTGGCGAGTCGCGACGTTGTACACAAACTCCAGCTAGCGATCGGCTGATCACGAGCCCTGCTACGGTATCTTACTTGCTGGAATAGCGAATTCCCCGTTTGCTCACGACTCTGCCTCGTAGATGAACCAATGTCGGTCATGCTGACGCCCGGAGCGAGGTTCTTCGGTTGGTGGGGGCGGAAACTGCTCGCCGTGGTGATGCGAGAAGATTTGCTCATCATCTCGCGGTGTTGCCCCCACATTGGCTTGGGCGTAGACAGTGGGGTTGGCTGTGGACTTCGCGACATCCTCTTTCACCGTGAGACTGGGCGAGACGATCATGTGTTTGAACAACTCGACGACATCGTCCAGCGCGACACCAGCGCGACGGTAGCCCTCGACCAGATTTGAGCTCACTTGCTCAAAGCAAATGCGACCATCGGCGCCAAACTTGAAGCGAGTGAGTACTGGAAACGCCACGCGGCGAGTTTCGAACTTGCGCACGAGGTCTCGGTTCTTCTCGGATCCTGGGAAGAGCATCGCGAGTGTGTGGGGGCCACACACGACATTCATCGTGGTGTGGAGGTCAATAAAAGGATCATTGGGGTCGCCCACAACCTCCACTCGATCGATGCGGGCGGATAAGTTTGCATGAGCAGCCGAGAAGAAATGCCACTGCATGAGCGAGGCATCGGGTCCGACAAGATCCCCGGTGTTAGCGTCTTCTGCCATGATGGAGCGCAAAAAATTCTCTTTGTACGCGACTTCAGAGGCGTTACGGCGAGCGTACACTGGGTCCACGAGCGCGCGCCGGCGATCCCCCATGCCAAACTGGAAAATCGTGTAGTACTCGCGGACGAGCCGCACCAGCGATCCGGTCGCGCTCTCTCGTCGTTGAAGCTGCCGCGTGCGCATAAAGTCCTTCCGTTCCTCAAGGTGCCGGATCTCTGCTTGCAGAACTTTGAGGTATTCTTCCAGCTGCCCTCTATAAACCCGCCGTCGGGCTCGAAACGCCTTGCCGCGCTCACTGCTCGTTGTCGGCGGGCGACGCGCGGATGTCGGCTGGTGCGGTGCCATCGCCGGCTGCGCCTCGGACGCCCGCGCGACTGCACGAGCCGCGGCATCTTGGGTCGGCGTCCGCGGTAGGATGCTACGGAACCGCCCCCGTGAGACCGCACCGTCCTCAGCCCCCGCAGCGTCCATCGTGCCTCGGTTAATCGCTGCGACATCTGGCTTCGTGCACTCACAACGCGTTCTGTCGCCGTGTGGATCCCGCTTCATTTCATGAAACATACTGTCTATTTTAGTAGTTAACTCTCTCAAGAATGCAGATTAGTCGTTTTAGTATAACCTCGTGGCCAAAATCGTAGTGCTTGGATCTCATTCTGTCTGCAATGTGGAGAGGGAGAAGGAGGACACTCGCTTGGGCGCCCTCCGACAGTGCGCAGCAACCACCCCTGGGGCTTTCTAAGCGATGGATGTGGTTTGAGTGTCCCAAGTGTGTACAGTATGCCAGTGGCTCCCTGTATCATCGATCGAATGGCTTACGGTACACTGTACTCCTTTTTTACTCCACCAGTCGAGCCTCGCGTGTCAAAATGTATTGACTTGTGACGAGACAGCCGGCTCCGCCGAATACCTTTCCGGAATGGAACGTTGCGACTGTGTTGGCGTTTTACGGTGTGACGACCACATAGCGGTCGCAGAACACGCTAGGTCGGCTCTGGTTGCCTCGGAGAACACCACCGAAGTCGCTGGCCGGCCCACTCTGGGCCACCTGGGTGCTGAACATCTCTTGAGTCGTGGAGAAATCAGGATCCCTCCATGAGGGGGGTGTCGTTTGGAATGGGTGGGCTCCATGGGCTCCTTAAGCGGCTTCTTATCGCCATAAATCTCTACCAATACATGCTATCTTCGCATGCGATACACACTATACTCTTCTCGTTCCTTTCAATTGCCCTGGGTGGACGAGTTCTCCTTTTGTTCGAGATCGTCGTCGTTATTGTCGACCAGGAACGAAATACGCAGCTTCTCCTTCGCTTGCGCTGCTGCCTCTGCTTCGGCTTCAGTCTCTACGTCCGGCTCTTCGTCTTCTCGAGGGTCTGAGTCGAAGTCGACACCGATCTCCTCCATAAAGTGGTGGTCTTCGGCCTGTAGTCGATCTGGAACTTGACCCTTCTCGGAGATGACGAAACCTTGCATGATCTCGACAACATCTTCTACACGGCAGCCGGCGCTTAGCAGTGCGTCTGCAAGCTCAATGTTGGCCGTCTCGGAGCTAATGTGACCATCAGCGGTGAACTGGAAGATTCCGATGACAGGGACCGGCACGTACAGTCCGATCATGCGTTGCACGAGCGGCTCGTTGTGGATCGCGTGAGGGAACAGGTACTTGATCGTGTTCCGCGACAGGATCACGTGATAAGTCGTGAAGCAGTAGAGGATCGGGTCGTCTTCGGTCCCGGAGATGTTGACGCGGTTGACTTCGCCCACGAACGATGCGTACGCTGCGGTGTAGTACCCCCACTGCGCAACGCAGCCAGTCGGGCCTTTGTGGTCGCCGTAGACGGTGTCGGGATCGATGATGCGATGCAGAAAGTCAACCTGCATCTTGGCCTTCTGGATCGCACTGGCCCGCGAGGGCGGCGCCTCGGCTCCGCTTGCGAGCGGCCGTTCCACAGCGATGCCATATCGAAACAGCGTGAAGTACTCGCGGATGAGCTTTTCCAGCGAGCCGTGCGCGTGGTGGCGCTTCAGCATGACCTTGGACGCGTAGATGCTCTTCTGCATGACGAGCTCCGAGACCTCTTGGCGCAGCGCGCCGACGCGCTCTTCGAGCTCCATGACGTGCGTTTTCCTCCGCTCACGAAACTCCTTGCAGCGCTGGCGGTTCGGCTTGGGCGCTTTCCGGCGCGCGACGGTCGCGGTCAGCGCGGCGGCGGCGCTGGCTGTCGTTGTCGTCGTAGGACGCGCCATATCTGCGGTGGTGCTTGTGCTCGGCGCGGTGTCGGACTGGCCGACCGCGGCTGGCGCCGCGGCAGGTGGCCCACTCCGCGCCGGCTGGTCCGTGCGCCGGCGCCGGTGGCCCACGCCGCGTTCGTCCATCGCTGCGCTCTGCACTCGCGCCCCTCTCGTCCTCGATATTCGACGATCCGCGTCGGAGCGAGAAGCAGGACTGGAGTCGTCACCGAAGCCATTCGAAATCGTTTTGGGATGGCCTTTAGGGGGAAGAGCGGATGGCGGAGACCGGCTACTATCGTAATTTGCGGCTTTCTGAACTGACTGCCTTTCGGACCGGTGGAGGCTTTGGATTGGCTGAAATTTGACCCGTGGCGCCTCGTCAGCAACCACGACCGAACCATGAGGGGATCTGTCGGCTGGCGGTGCGGCCCACAACCACGTCGGTCGGACCACCTGGATAGTCCGGTCCATCTACAACCGCGATCCAGAACCCGAATGACCGCGTGGGCTCTCAGTAGGTCAAAACGAACGTTATCTGTGGCACCCGCCACTGGACGACCCAGCGAATTTCTACTGGTAGCACTTCAGCAAGCGTCTAAACGGACCGTCGCGCTGGATCGTGAGGCTCAGCAGTGTCCCGCTCCTTAGAATCCCGATCCGGGTCACAGCTTCCAGAATTCCTTGAACCCGGCCCTTCCCTCCGTCCCTTTCCACGATCTGGCCTTCTGAGACTTCCAGCAGCAGCAGAGCTCGCCCATCTCTCCCGCTCACGAGTCGTCATCACGTGATTAGCGCGTCTATTTTCGTAAATAAAGTGGATCATGTGGAGCCTCTCAGATTTGATACTATAGCCAGCCAACTGCAGGTTGTTGCCGTTGGGCAGTGAGGACATCCGCCGCGGATTCCGCGCAGGAACCTGGCGCAAGTTCCTCAACCAGCAACAGCGATGATTCGTCAGCGTCAGTTCCCGTCACGACCAGCGAGCCTCGCAAGCGCAAGGAGTCCATGATCGCGACGCCGCTTCGTACTGGTCGCCCGAATGCGTCAGTGTCGCCGCTCCACCAGTCACCTCATCGTCGTACATTTCGGGCGACCGCACGTCGTATGGCATCGTGCAGGTGCTTTCGGAGACGGTGTTGTTCCAGCTTCAGCGCCACGAATGCGACCAGGGGGGTGGGGCGCCCAGCTTCGACGTGCTCTCTCTCAGCCACCTGAAGCATCTTGTGGAGCTTCTTCTGTCGATGATTCACCACCAGATCCATGTGCTCATCTGTAAGACACGGGACCCGAAGCTCTCCGCCACTCCTGCGCGTGACACGACGAGCGGAGGAGCACTGCGCCTCACCGTGTCACAGAAGCATCGAGCTGCTAGGGCTCGTCGAGCGAGCTGCGCGCGAAGTGTTCGAGTCCAACACGAAGTCCACCCGTGCTGCGGGCCACTCGACCACCGTCTCGGGGGCAAGCTCGAGCGCCAAACAGGCGTCGCTCTGGGAACACCTCGTGGGGCCGTCGTACGGCCAGGAAGTCACCACACTGGCGTTGGGGCTGTGCTCATCGCTACTCACAGCTGCCTTGCTACTCACTCGTCACATCAATAAGCAGTTCGCGGCGCAGGATCGTGCACTCGAACATGAGCTCGTCCAACGCGCAGGTCAAGCTTACGCAGCACGCCATCGAGTCGATCCAACTGTTCGACCGCTCTGCTGTGGGGAACAAAGACTCGGAGACCAGTCGCCTCTTCCAAGTGAGCTGGTCGCTGCTCCATGCGCTGCTCGATGACTTCACGTCGCTCACTGTAGCTCACGAAAAGCAGAAGTTCAAGCTTGACGCCATCATCGCGCTGGGTCCGCTTGTGGTGCTTCTGCAGCACGAGACGAACGGCCTCCGCGCGTTGTTCGAGATCGTCACGGATTTTTTCCAGCCCGCGAAGACTTATGTGACACAGACTCACCAAGTTCAGGCTTGCGCGGTCTTGCGAGGCATCAACGCGGTCGTGTGGAATCCGAAGAACGCCGAGTTGTGCCGCCACGTCATGCTCGACGAGAACCCTATGAATGGCTTCTCAGTGCTGCGTTTCTTCGCGACGAAGTTGGTGCCGTGTCTGCGCGAGCGCATTACGGCCGAACAAGCGGCCTCAGGCTCGCTAGGCTGCGGACGCCAATCTGGAGCGGTCGAGCGTGCACCTTGCGTGGTGCAGCGTGCTGATGTTCGCGTCGGGCCTGGTGCGGCAACTGCAGGCATCGTCCGACAACAACAGTGTGTGGGAATTTGTGTCCAGCGCAAAGACGCTACTCGCCGCGGCGCTGAGTCCGACGCCGGGATTGATGCGCGCGGTCGTAGAAGAGCAGGCGTGCGCGCTCACGTTCCTGAACGCGCTCAGCTCGATCCGCCCGCGCCGCAAGCAGTGGCGAGAGATGCTGCCCAAGGACCACATTGTGCTCATGGAGCAGAGCCGCCTTGCGCTGCGTCGAGCGTACGTACTGCTCGGCAACTCGTCGTACACAGATGCGCGGAAGCGCGAACAGCAGCACCGAGCGCAGCTGCTGAAGAAGCCGCGGCGACTGAGCGTGACCGCGTGGCCGTTGTCATCGTCGCTCACGTTTGCGCACCAGACGTTGCTGCACGAGCAGCTGGAGGCCACGACGACCAACGAGCGGCGCCAGGTGACGGCGTTCTACGTCGAGATGGAGAGCAAGCTCACGCACGTTGTCAAGCAGGGCACAGACTTTCTGCTCAAGTGGACGGCGGGGGTCACGTCGCGAGCGTCGACCGTGTCCGTCCAGGGCACGCGGTTCATCGACGACGAGCAGCTCATCCCGCTGCTCGCGCTAATCGTGTCCAGCAAGTCGTTCACGCTCTCGTGCGAGCCGAGCCTGGGGCACCTGTACATCGCGATGGAGTAATGCGTCGAGCAGCTCAAATAGCTCGTGGACAAGAACGAGGCGGACAAGACCCACGCGGCCGTCGCGGTCGCTGTCAACGCGCTCCAGACCAGCGCGCTGCTGTTCCTCCAGATGTACCTTACTCTACGTGAACTAGCAGCAACAGCAGAACCAGCAGCAACAGCAGCAGCACGCGAGCGAGAGCGACCAGGAGATCCAGAGCAATTTCGCCGCGTTCTTCGAGCAGCTCATCGACGAGCTCAACGAGTCGAGCCAGGTCGCCGCGCGCGTGGACGTCGCGTTCCTCCAGCAGATCCTCAAGGTCGTCCAGCTCAAGTCGCAGTAGAGTCGCCCACATCCCCACCAGCCAATCCTCAGACAATAAGGGCGGGTAAAAATCGATAGTCAATTGTGTACCTCGCATGACTTCTCATGTTCGTCTCCCTAGTTCTCCTGAGAAGTGTCTATCGAGTCCGGATGTCACGGGTACGCCTCGCTCATCGTACCCAGCTTGTCCTGGAATTCCGCCACCGCATCGACGTCCAGACCGGCTTCCGTGAACTCATACAGCACACGCCGGTCATTGCGATTCATCCGCGTAGCCAACCCGTTCAGATACCCTCCGACCGCATGCGAGAGTGTAAGCTGCGAGACTGCATCAACCGCTTCAATCCTCGTGAGTCTCTCGATGTACAGTGGCTCATGGGTCCACTGTGCAACCGTGCGGTCCCGACCGAATCGAGCGAGCGCTCCCTGAAACGCTGGCGCGTGTGCTGCAAACTCGCCGCGGAAATGTACGCGGCGGAATCGTGGCGGCAGCTGAGGAATAGTCTCCGATGTCATCGTCGCGTCGAATAACCCTCGTGCTCGAGCCTGCGTGTGGCGAGGGATCAACGAGTGCTGGTCCCACGCCGAGTTCTCGGCCGTGGAAGACGATGTCGTCTCGTCGATCAGAGCCGTCGGGTTTTCGTTGAACGGGAACCTTACCGACACCTCCAGCACCTTCATGCTTGGCAAGATCCCTTCCAACAAGCTATTAATGCTCGCGCTCGGTGCCGCTCGGAACTCTGACATTACAATTTCGATCGCTGTCGCTGCGTACGTCGCTGCGGAAAGAAGCTCGGGTTTTGAACTGCTGATCGCGAAGCGACGAGAGGATCCGCTCAGTGCCACAGGGATGAAGACACTCGAGCTCTCGATCAACATCGCCACAGAGGTGAGTAGGTTGATGCCGCGGCGCGCTTCTATCTTGGCCTTGTCACGAATCTCGAGCTCCGCGCCGTAGATGTTCTCGTCGCTCTGGTCGGTCAGCGGATAGTTCCAGTCGTTGCCGAACGTTGCAACCACTGCGCTTGGGCACTCTTCACTGAAATACGTGAGCACTTCGACCGAAAGGCCAGCCCATGAAGAGTCCAAATCGACATGGTTCTCGACAAGGCGCAGACTGTCAGTCTCCTCCAGAACGCCACGAAGTCGATCCTCGATTGCGTCCATTGTCGACAACGAGAGACTCCCACCACGAGATGTTGACTGGCCTTCGCACACGTTGTGAAGCGCCATGTGAGGGCGAAACTCTCCAATCTCGAACAGGTTCTTGTCGGAAAAGTCCTCCCAGCTCCAATACGCTGAGCTGGGCAGGGAGGTTGAAGGTGCCGCCGACATCACTGGCGCTTGGTCATACACTTGCACGCCGCCATCCCTACGATTATACAAAGGCGAGCCCGTCAGCATTCTTTCCGACGCCATACTATGATCGCACTGCGTGTACACGAGCGTACCATGCGTTCGGTAAGTCTCGCTGACTCTGTCCCCCGTCGATGGCCTGCGTCGCCGACACCTTGCGATGAATCCTGTCTGCTCGCGCACGACAAGACGAGCCGTTATACATTGCGTTCACATGTCCATCACGCACATTCAGAACAAGTCCGGCGTACCTTTTGCTTCGAAAGCGATCAGGCGCGGCTTGCTCCTCCGATGTAGTCGTGCCTGCACGACACTCACAGCGACGCGTTAAGACCATGAAACAGTCATCAGGAGATGCGCGACAGCGCGAGGACGCACATTTCCGCCATTGGTCTTCTCGACAGCGTACAGCTGCGCTCCGACGGTGTTCGCAGCCGTACCGAACTGCAGCCGCAGCGTCGCTTCCTCTGATCGGGAGCTCGCCATTGATCGATGTTGTTGGCCCGAAGATGCACTGGAGAGCCAACACAAACAACAACCTCATTTTATCCAATCAAGACTTCATATGTATCAAAATCCTGGTATTGGTCAAAAGTGAGACAACTTGACACGGGTGCACGCATCGCACAAAGGACTCAGGCGCGCGCATCGCGCACGGGACATCTCGAAGCGTTGCTCGATTTGTTTGTGGTGGCTGCAATACGTCGTGCATGCGTCCCACGACATCCTCACTTTGAGGAACTATGGTCGAACACGTGTCTGTTAAAGTGTCTATGTGTAGTAATTGATGCGATCGTCCATGCTGTTTCTTCCAACGGACACATGTACTTGTGTACTCAATCTCATTCCCCCACTTCGCAACCCTGTCGCAATCGCCAGAAAAGGCCTTGTCTGCAGCTTCAACGGCCAAACTCGCCCCCCTCGCCGGCTGGAGGCCCTGACCGCGGCTCCGTCGGCCACAGTGGACGGCTCGACCTGTTGGCGACTCGCCGTTCTCGGTGTCGGCTAAGTAAATACGATTTCG
>JAADWV010000506.1:0-24603 GCA_023336295.1 Pythium folliculosum | reverse complement strand
TCATCAACGCCGGCGCCGTGCGCGCGTTCGAGAACCTGGTCTTCCTCAAGGTGTCCAACGCCGGCCACATGGTGCCGACGCACCAACCGGCGGTCGCGCTCGACCTCATCGACCGCTTCTTCGCGAACGCGTCGTTCCTGGGTTAGCGGCCGTCCCAACCTGCCTCTTCGTCGCGTTTGCGGTTGGTGCGGGTCCAATACACTTTATTTCTTGTTGCATTGAGTTCGATGACCCGTTTTCACTCGTTGCAGGTTGTGGCTGGATGGAGCCGCCCGCCCACACTGGCGACGCCCGCTGTCGAGATCTCGCACCGGATCAGGTCGTGCCACGCGTGACACTCCACCTTGAAGTTGGTCTCACCTGGAACCCGCGGCTGCGCTGCTAAGAACGAGCCTCCGAAGCCGACGCTGTGACGTCAGCGCTCGCCAAGCCGCCGCCAAGGCGACGCACAGAATGCTGCATAGACAGGGGCACAGAGAAGCGACGCAGAACGCAAAAATCTGTGTCTGCGTTGTCAATTTTGAAAGGCGCCCAAATCTCAAATCGCTAGTCTGCATGTTTTAGGATATTTATGGGTATCAGCTGTTGTGATTGGCTGAAAAGCTGGTCTTTGGAGCTGCTCGCGATCCTTCGAAAAGCTGCTTGGGTGGGACCCGGCGGTGCGCCTGGGATGGGACGCTTCAGCTGCCCTGCGCGCAGCGTTGCCGCTGGCGTGCGTCGACAACCCACAAACCAAGACGCCACGCGCGCCAGCCACTTTTTTCGTCCGCGTCGTCCATCGCCCCCCGCAGCTCCAAAGCCCCATTCGCCGATCCGCCGCGGTCTCCGACCCACACGCTCTCTCTCTCCCCAACTCCAATGGGCGACACGCTGCTCTCGGGCTACGCCGGCGCGCTGGTCGCCGTGTTCTTCTTCGGCACGTGCTACGTGCCCGCGAAAAAGTACCCGACGTACGACGGCATCATCTTCCAGTGGTTCATGGTGCGTCTCATTTGGCTGCTCGCTTAGTCTCTCCGCTGGGGGTCTCACCGCGGTTGCGTTTGTTGTTTTAGTGCTCGGGCATCCTCATGGTCGGGCTCGTGTGGGGGCTCGTGAGCAACAACTGGTCGCGGTACGCCGAGGAGGGGCTCTACACGTTCCCCGAGGGCATCCTCGGCGGCGCGTCCTTCGCGGTCGCCAACCTGCTCATCCCGACGGTCGTCAACAACCTCGGGCTCGGCGTCGGCTTCATGCTCTGGAACGCGACCAACATCGCCATGGGCTACCTCATCTCGCGCCTCGGGCTGCTGGGCGTGGCGCAGACCATCCCGCGCCTGCCGCTCGTGAGCCTGCTCGGCATCCTCTTCATGCTCGGCTCCATCGGCGTCTACGGCATGATCAAGCCCACGCTCGTGGAGCACACGCCGGCGACCAAGCGCGCCAACGCGCCAAAGCGCCACGAGCTGTCGCCGCTGCTGCCCGTGGACCACGCGCACCGCGCGACAGCGCGCCACAACCACAACCACGACCACGACAACGCGTCGTCACCGCTGGTGCTGGCGAGCCGCCCGTCGCAGGACGAGTCGCTCCAGCAGGCGCTGCTCCACCCGGAGCTGCCCAACTTTGGGCCGTACATGATGCCCGCGGACGTGAGCGAGCACGTGGCGCTCGTGGACCGCGGCGCCGAGCAAAAGCGCAAGCTCATCGGCATGGTCATCGCGCTGCTCGTGGGCGTCTTCCTCAGCTGCTGCCTCGTGCCGTACGCCAACTGGCAGCAGCGCTGCCGCCCGTCGGGCGACGGCGCCGGCGCCGGCGCCGTGCTCGCGACCTGCAACCCGCTCAACTTCGTCTTCTCGCAGTGCCTCGGCATCTACATCACGAGCACGCTGGCGTTCCTGCTCTACTCGCTCTTCCACAAGTTCGTGCTCAAGCGGTCCATGCCGCGCAGCGTCATGCGCCCGGCGTACATGTGCGGCGTGCTCTGGGCCATCGGGCTCACGGGCCAGCTCTACTCGATGGGCGCGCTCGGCTTCGACCAGGCGTACCCGCTCTCGTCCATCGGCCCGGCCATGGTGTCCATGTTCTGGTCGGCCGGCTACTTCAAGGAGATCCAGGGCAAGCGCAACCAGGTCACGCTCGCGGTCGCCACCGGCATGGTCTGCGTCGGCATGGCGCTGCGCATGATCGCCCAGTAAAGCAAAACCGCGAATAGATGTACGTGATGCGAATCGCTGGAGCCCTCACCCGTCCTTCCGTCCTTGTGCTTGGTCTCCGCTTACGGTTACGCTCAGGCGGCGGTCATGAGCTGCTCGAGCTCCTGCGCGAGCTCGGTCCAGCCGCGCTGCGCCGCGAGCGCGCGCGGGTCGAGCCCGTCCTGGTTGGGCAAAAACAGCGCGATGGCCGGCAGCCACGTCGCGAGCGCGCGCGCGACCGCGCGGAAGCCGCACCACGCGGCCATGTGGAGCGGCGTGTTGCCGCCGGCGCTGTCGGCGTAGTCGGCAAAGTCCGGGTGGAGCTCGCAGAGCAGCGCGACGCTCGCCGGGTCGTCGCGCAGGCACGCGTAGAAGAGCGGCATGCGGCCGTCTGCGTCCAGCGCGAGCAGATCGGCGCCAAAGCGCCCGTGGAGCACGCGCAGCATCTCGGCTGAGGCGGCCACATGGGCGGCCGTGGCCTGCGAGACGCCGTTCGCGAGGTCCACGTCCGCGACGAAGCGCGTCTCGAGCAGGCACGCGACGGCCTCGACGCTGTCGCTCGCGGCCGCGGCGTGGAGTGGCGAGTCGCCGTACGCGTCGGCGCCGCCCACGGGGTCGTACGCGCCCGCGGACGCGAGCAGCTGCGCCACGAGCCACCGCGCCGCGTCGGCCTGGCGCGCGTAGCACGCGTAGAACAGCGGCGACCGACCTTCGTCGTCGCGCCAGTCGAGGAACTCGGCGCCGCCCGCGGCTACCAGCGCCGCCAGGCACGGCACGTGGCCCGCGAGCGCCGCCGCGTGGAGCGACGACGCCAGCGACGAGTAGTAGCACTCGTCGCAGCACGTCGTGGTCGAAGTGACGGTCTCACTTGTTTCGCTGGTCGCGGTCTCACTTGTCGGGTAGTAAAACTGCGAAAAGGTCGTGAGCGCGCACCCGAGCGGCTCTGCGTCCGCAAGCGCCGGCAGCGTGATCGTCACGACGGCGTAGCGCTGCGCGGCGTCGTCCCAGCGCTGCACCACGAGCGCCAGCGCGCGCCGCGCGTCGCGCCAGTGCGTCTGGAGGTGCGACGCGACGGCCGCGAGCGCGTCCTGGGCGTTGGCGGCGGCGCGCGAGACGTCGAGGTCGCCGCACCGCGCGAGCACGTCGCCGTCCTGGAGCCCGAGCCGGCTCGCCAGCGCGCCGGGCGCCACCTCGTGGAGCACGAGCGCGTCGTAGGCGCTGGTGGCGGTCTCGCTGGGTGCGCTGGTGTCCTCGACGGGGGCGGCGGCCGTCGAGGGCCACTTGAACGGGCTCAGTTGGCACCCGAGCAGGCCCTTGCCCTTCCACTTGCGCGGCACGAGCCAGAGCTCGCAGCGCTGGACCAGCGTCGTTGGGGCGTCCGTAGAGTCTTCCGCTGGCGGACTTGCGGGCCGCAGCACGACCAGCGCGACGCGCTGATGGACGCTCTGCTGGACGCACCCGGCGATCGCGGCGAGACACTGCGGCGTGGCGCTGGTGACGCCGCCAAAGTCGACCAGCAGGTCGCGCGGCGCGAGCCCGGCGACGCTCGCCGGCGAGCCGGCGGCCACGCTGAGCACCTCGGCCACGGGCGCCACGCCGGCGCCACGCAGCACGTCGAGCGACAGCAGCTCGGGTTGCACCACGATCGACGCGTCTTCCGTGGGCACAGCCACAAGCTGAGAAATGGACTCGACGGGTGGATCGTCTTGGACACGGGCGGCAGCCTGTTCGTTTGTCTCGGCGGGACCCTCGCTGGCGTCTTGTGTCGCGGTGGCTTGTGCTGTCGACGGCGACGACTGAGATTCCGTGGCGTTGACCTGCTCGTTCGGCTCTGCGGCAGCGTTGGGCTCGGGCGGCGTGCTGTTGTCGTCGGCGACGATCGGTGACAACGACGGAGATGGCGCCTCGTCATCGCCACCACCGGTGTCGCCTCCCGCCTGCTCGTCGCTGGTTGTCGGCTCAGTGGCGACAACTTGCGGAGTCGCGTCGGTTGTCGTGTCCACGTCCACGCTCTCGCTGCTGTCCGTGGCGACGATCGTCGGCTCGCCCGCAACTTCCGACGGCGTCAATGCCTGTTCACTGATCACGCTGAGCGGTGCGCTGGCTTCGACCGAAGACGACGGCGTGTCCTCCATGGACGGCGACGGCGGCGGGCGGCGCGCCGTCGGCGGTGGCACGGGCCGTCTCGCGGTCTCGGGCGACCGCGGCTTGTCTTCTATCGGCGGGATCTTGTCCACGGGCGGCACCACCAGGGGACTCGTCTGCTGCTGCTGCTGCTCGCGGCGGCGCTTGTCGGCCGCGGCCGCGCGCTCGCGCTCCTGCTGGAGCTGGTGGATCTGCATGCGCCGCGCGCGGTCCTGCTCGTACTGCTCGCGCTGCGCGTCGCGGCGCCGCTGCGTCTCCTCGCGCTGCCGCTGCGCCTCCTGCTCCTCGAACCGCGCCCACTCGCGCGCCTCGGCCTCGATCTGCGCGCGCCGCGCCTGCTCGGCGACGTACTCGACGCGCATCACGCTCGCCAGCTCGTCCTCCACGTCCATGTGCGCGCGCTCGAGCGCGGCGTTCCGCGCGTCCTGCTCGGCTTGTGCTTCTTCCTCCAACTGCTTCTGCCGCGCCTCGTACGCTTCGCGGGCCTTGCGGTCCGCTTCCACTTTCAGCGCCGTCATCTTGAGTTCCAACGCGCGCTGGCGCTCGCGCTCTTTCTCCTCCGCGACGCGCGCGTGCTCGGCGAGCTGCTCGCGACGGCGCGCGAGGTACATCTCCTGGAGCCGCGCCTCCTCCTCGGCCTGGCGCTGGAGCTGCGCGGCGCGCGCCTGCGCCTTCTCGGCTTGCACCACGCGCTGCGTGTGGAGCTCTTCCTCGCGCATGCGCGTGCGCTCGTGCTGGCGCGCGCGCCGCGCCTCGCCCTCGGGCGTGTCCGTGTAGTCCTCGCGCGCCATGAGCTGCGACTCGGCGCGGCGCCGCGCCTCCGCGAGCTTGCGCGCCTTGAGGTTGTGCGCCGCCGACACTTCGGGTTCTTCCGCCTCCACCAGCGCCACGGGCCGTGAGTTGGTTGCCGCGGGGGCGCTACGCTCGGCGCCCGCGAGCGGCACCGTGACGTTCATGTTGCGCAGCAGCAGCATGCGCTCGAGGCCGCCGCCGGTTGCCTCGGGCGCGCCGCGGCGCCGCACGCCCGCGAGCGGGCTCTTGGGCGGCAGCAGCGAGCGCTGCGCCGCCGACGGCGCGTCGCCAACGGGGTCGTCATCTCCGGGGGACGTCGTCTGCACCTGCAGCGGGATCACGCGGCGCTTGCTGCCGCCGCCGCCGCCGAACGCCATGGCATCGGACGTAAACGCCGCTGGTCGCTGGTCGCTGGTCGCTCGTTCTGCCGGCCGCCCGCGCGACGCATCGCCGGAATTAGCGCGTGGATTTTTGGTTTTAGAAACCTCCCACTTCTTACACGGCGTGTCCTCTCTCTCTCTCTCTCTCTCTCTCTCTCTCTCGCTTGCTTCGTCTGGCACTCACGACAGCCGACGTGCACAACCGGAAGGCACAGCGCGCGTGGACGCGGACGACGTGGCCACCGAGCGACGAGCGCGGGCATGTTAGGAGCTCTTGGTGTTCTCCCCACGAGATGTCGCCCAGGAAAACCTACTGCATTAGGACAACCCTCCTCTATACTATATACTGTGGTTAGCGATGGCATCATATTTGGAAGAATCGCGGAAACTCCCTCGGACACTCGATGCGACGCGACCGGCCACAACGTGAAACCCCATTTTCGCGCGCGAACGCGAAGCCCACGGCGCCACGCTCCCCGCTCCCCGTGTGTCTCCATTTCCCCTGATCCACGATGGCGGCCAAGTTCTCGATGGTCAACACCTCCGGGCTGTTCGACACGGCGGCGCACGTGGAGGCCTCGGACCGTATGCAGGACGCGATGGAGGAGCTCAAGGTCAAGAACGACCGCCAGCAGCGCGCGGCCGAGCGCCAGCGCGCCGCCGCCGCCACGACCGCCAAGGAGCAGAGCCAGCGGCTCGCACGGGCGCGCGACCACGCGCGCGCCAACGCCGCCAAGAGCGACGACGCGTACGTGCGCGCGCGCAAGCCCAACGAGAACCAGGACGAGGACGAGGACGACGACGCCAGCGACAGCGACTTTTCCGACGACGGGTACGGGCTGCCGGACGCGTTCCGGCTCGGCGCCTCGCTGGGCAAGGCGGGGGAGGAAGACGAGGACGAGGACGACGCGCTGCTGGACGGGCTGGACGCGGACCCGGAGCTCGAGCGGCTCCGCGCGCGGCGGCTCGCGCAGCTCAAGACGCAGTTTGAGCACAAGCAGGCGTTGCTGGCCAAGGGCCACGGCGAGCTGCGCGAGATCGACCAGGACGCGTTCCTCCAGGAGGTCACGGGCAGCGCGCGCGTGCTCGTGCACTTTTACCACCGCGACTTTGAGCGCTGCAAGATCATGGACATGCACCTCGCGCGGCTCGCCAAGACCCACATCGAGTGCAAGTTCCTCAAGCTCAACGCCGAGAAGGCGCCGTTCTTTGTCGAGAAGCTCGCGGTGCGCGTCCTGCCGACGGTAATCGGCTTTGCCGACGGCGTCGCGTACCCGCAGCGCGTGGTCGGCTTTGACGGGCTCACGGACGAGGACGACGACGATGAAGACCGCGCGGACGGCGGCGGCGCGTTCGGCTCGCGACTCAACTACCGCGCCAAGTCGAGCGACTCGTTCCCGACCGCCGCGGTGCGTGCTGTTGGTTGTTGTGGTGTCATGGGATTGCTGGAATGTGAGACTGACGATTGTGGCTGTGGGTTTGTTGGTTAGCTCGCGCGCAAGCTCGAGGACATTGGCGTCATCACACACAACGAAGCGGACGAGGACGAGACGAGCAACGCGTAGACCAGTCAGTTGAGCGAGGTAGACGAAGAACGTACGGTAGGAGGAAGGCTTGCGCGCTCGGGTGGGGCACAGAGAGAAAGGGCATGGCGTTGTATGATACATTTTCCCCGCGTGGGCGAGCTTACCTGCAAAGGAATCCTACGCTTTGCGTCGAGACGCTGACCCGTCCTTTATCGGACCGGCATGGGTATCCGCAGATGGCGCCGACGTGTCTGCGGGAGCGCTCGATGGATCGTACACCGGCAACGAGTTTGTTGACCACGCCGACGGCTGACCGCCACCCATAGCGAGGGACGGCTCGTCCAGCGGGTCTGTCGTCTCAGCTGGATCTCGCTCGCGGCGAGGAGCGGCCCGAGGCGCGACCTTCGTGGGGCTCAGCGGGAGCTTGTGCGTCGATGGTTTCTTCACGGGCGAGGGTGTAGGCTGGAGAAAGTTGAAGTTGGACGTCGCCATACTCAAGAGTCGGTTAGGCGACGTGACAGTGATTTCCGGGCACGCCTTGGGCCGGAGTTGCAGTGGAATGAAATCCTGGTTGGCCGGCGGCGGACGCGGCGCAGTGAGCGCCGCAGGCGCGTGTGGTTGGATGCGGCGCTTGACCTTGAGTGGGGAAGTGATCTGTACCGGCGGCTGTGCGATGGGAGGCAGCTCGACGCCCAACTGCTTGGAGAGCAGTTCGCGATTCGCACCATGCGTTTTCGATCCTTGAGGACTCATGGGCGACACTCTCTGGCCGCGGTAGATCATCGCAACCTGCTCTTGATAGGCCTTCATTTTCTCGAGCAAGAACTTCAGCACCTCTCGTGTCTCGTCAGAGGACAGCTCGTCCAACGTGATCGGAGCGATCATTCGGACGAGCGCCTCCATCCCAGTCGTTGTCTTGGCGGCCTCAGCGATCGTCGTCGCCCTGCTTGACACTGTATCATTGGTGCCCTGTGCATCCATGTGTTGCGTGGACTGCTGCCTCTGAACTAAGTCCACCGTGGCGTCAGACAACGCGCGACACAGAAACTGAATGATCTCATCCTGTTGGGCCACGACGAACTGCTTCTCCTGTTGGAAAGCCTGAACCCACTGCTGCGCGTGCTTCAGCGACTCTTCCACACCTGCCATTTTGGCTTTTAGACGATCAATCTCGTCTCTCGCGATTTGCAACTCCTTTAGATCTGCTAGCGCAGGCGATGCCTCCTCGGCGCCAAACTCCGCAATCTGCTGCTCTGGCTCCTTGCCTTGCTTCCTGAGCTGTCCAAGAATCTTCTGGTAGTAGTGGTTCTTCTTCGCCATCACCAGTTCGTTCTCCTCCAGCACTTTGTTCGTCACGCGGAGGCGGTCAACCTCTTCTTCGACCAGTCGAAAACGCATGAGTAGCTTCTCGGTCTCCTTGCTCTGGAACGACAACTCCTCCATGAAATGGTCGTTCTCCATCATCGTGCGCTTGGTTGTGGTGTTGAGCTGTTCATCTGTACGAAGAAGCAAAGCCTCTTTCGTGTCCTTCATGTGGACAAGCATCTCCTTCTTCACTCGATCCTTCTCGAACATGGCCTTGAGCTCCAGCGCGTTCTTCTCCTCCGCAAACTGCTTTGCTTTTGCTGCCAGCTCTTCCTGCAGATCACGAAGCTGCTCCTCCATTTGCTTTTTCTGTGTCGAGAACACGTGCACCTGGAAAAGCTCGTCCCGTAAGTTCGCGATCTCAGCATTCACTTTCGCCAGCTCTGCTTGAAAGTCCGCGTGAGCATTCTCCAGCTCGAGCGCGTGGTGTTCCTTCAACTGCTCCATGTCGGTCCTAGCGACCACGAGATCGCTCTCCAGTGCGCTGATAGTCGCCACGTGCGCGTCCATCTTCCCGTGAAAGTAATGATACATTTCGCTCGTCTCTTGGGTCTGTTTCGCCAACGACTCGCGTAGAAACGAAGACTCTCCCTTGAGACAGTTGTTCTCTGCTTCCATCGCGCTCATCTGCTCGTTGAGGAGCATCATGTCGAACGCGCGCTTGGTGTCCAACTGGCTGATGGCACTCGTCACAGCCTGGGAGAGGATAGCATTCGTGATGGGGGTCGCTTGCTTCGCTTCATTAGCCAACGATGCATCGACATTGCCGCCGTCATCGTTGGCGGCCTCGCCTGGCAGCGTCGCAGCTTCGCTCTCCATCTACGCTTGACGATGTCTTGACCACGGCGAAGCGAGTAGCACCACAATCGAACCATTGTGGGGAACAAATAGCTATTCTTAGTGCCTCTACGGGCACCTAGTACAACCTTATACTTCAGAAGCAGCAGCACAGCAAGCGCCTCAAGAAGAGCCAGAAGATGGAGGGCTCATCGTCCCTCAACCGATTTTCCAGCATGGATTTCCCTCTTCGCGAGTGGGGCGAAAGCCGATGGATCGGAGGGCGCGTCTCAAGCGGGATCTTCATGTCCATAGACGGCACGTACGGCGGCATCATCTGCTGACCATACATTAGTGACGACGAGCCGGTGGCCGTTGTTGACACTGACGACGAGAACGATTCCTCGTCTTGTAGAGCTGATTGCAGCATGTCACTGCCTCCGAACGCTTCCGAGACTGTGACCGACCGCGAAAACGTGTTTCGCTCCTCCGTTATCCGATTTGTTGACTTCTTGATCTTCTCACCAAACGGCATCCGATAATCGGGAGCCGCTGTGCCACCGGGTTTATACTCTTTGTTGATGCTCTTCAACCCAAGCCACCGACACACTTCGTTGCACCGATGTGTCTCGAGGAACTTCTCCATGCCGAAGGTGCCCAGATTCCCCGCTCCGAACCCTCGCCCATCGGCCGTGTGGATCTGCGGGTCAGTGTAGCTGTCCTGAACACCCTGAATGTCGACGATCATCAGGCGGTAGTCAGAAGCCACGAAGGTGAAATGTGAGAACGCGTGCGGCGTATTTCTCTCACGCTCTTCAGTCGTACTTGTTTCCCGTCCGACGTAGCCGTTGTTGTTGCTGTACTTGACGTATGCGCCAGGTAGGTACTCTTCGACAGAACACACCAAGTCACCACGATCTTTGAGCTTGAGCAGCCAAGAGCGCGCGTAGTACACCTTGAGAGGCGGCTCGTGCTCGTTGTACAGCTCCGCGTAGTGCGCGCACACTGCTTGCATCTCAACATCACTCAAATACGAGCTTGGGTCGCTTGGGCGAATGCTGAACTTGGCCACATACAGATGTGCGTCCCCCTCGGACAGTTCTTGCAGAAAGTAAGCGTTCCGGAGCTGCCCAGTCGCGAAAGGCACGAGATCCAGTTTGATTCGAGTAGACGTCGCTTGCCAGTCCAACGTGTCCACGTCAAAGCTGAGTTTCTCGGCGCGCTCTTTCGGAATCCGAGCAAACTCAGGTGGGTTGTGGGGAATGACTGTCTTCATGATCGGTTGAAGCACGCGTCGCGGCGACGGCTTCTTACGCTCTGTTGACGTGCCCGTCATCTCGTTAATGATCTGCGTCTTTCGCTCTTGGTACTCTTCCTGCGTGAGGTGCCCACAGTCCAGTAACATCTTCAGCGTGTTCAGCTTCTCGAACGGGCTCTGCGCGCGCGATCCGCTTGCTCCTCCACCACCAGAGGAAGACGACGCCACGACAGCGCTAGACACTGACACGACGGCCGCTTGAGAAATCGCAGACGTGGGTGCACCAGAGCTCGACAACGAGAAACCGGAGCCTTGTCGCTCGAGGCTGTCTTTGTCCTTGCTGCTGCTCTTCTTGCCGTACGCGATACCCTTGCGCTTGCGTGCCGCGATACGTGGCGATGGCAGGCCGGCCGCGGATGCCACGGGGGCAGGCGACGGCACAACGACGGCCGACGACGAAGACGACGACAATGCCGCGAGCGCATCCGCCTTATTCGGGCTGCCATGACTGGCGCTGCCGGTCATGACGGCCGCGGCCGCCGTGGCGGTCGTGATGCCATTCGTAGTGTTGGTGCTGGTGCTGAAGTTGAGCCGCAGCGACATGTTGATGCTCGCCGGGTCCACGGGCACGGGCACCTGCACGTGCACCGTGTGGACGGCGCCGGCGGCGTCGCTGAGGCTGCGGCTGGACGACGTGGTGGCGTCGGGGCCGCTCACGAGCATGCGGCGGCGGGCGCGCGCGGCCACGGGCGGCAGCGACGACGACGACGACGAGGTCGACGCGGACGGCGGAAGAATCCGCTGTCGCAGCGGGAGGTCACGCGGTTGCTGGACGGGCGGCCGCGAAATGATTCACACATGGGGACACACAGAAAACAACACCGTGAGCCCTCGCTCTCCCGCAATCCAATCCAATCCAGTGCAACCAGGTTCCCCTCCCTAATTCCCGTTCGCTTCCCTTCCCCTTGCTTGCCTGTCGGCACGCAGTTTCACCAAGAGAAACCAATCGATAGAAGAAGGCGGCGCGAAAAGCGTTTTCTTCTTCTTCTTCTCGACTTCCCACTCGCGAGCGCCCTCTCAACGCGACGCTTCGAAGGGAAGGAACGCAAAGCATATGGAGAAGGGAGACCAACTGACGCCGCTTCGTACGCTGTCTATATATGCGTACATACCTCTCGCTGGGACGCCACTTTCTCGCCGGTGGCTTCGCCGCCGGACGGCGCTGCTGACGGCGCCGACCGCATTGTGAGGACGAGAGAAGAAGTCGAAGAACGCGAAGAAAGAGCCGAAGAACACGCCGGACCCGCACTGGTGTCGAGAGTCCGTCAGTAGCGGCGGCGGGAGAAGGAGTTCAGCGCGGCGGCTTCCCCCATTTACACTCGAGGTGTCCGCGTGAAAAGGTTTCCCTTTGGGGCGGAAAAAGGGGGGAAAAGGCCGGTGGAAGAGAGAAAAGAAAAGAAAAAAAACGACGAAAGAAAAAAAAACACACACAAAATGAGTCGGCGATCCGACCATCACTCTGGTGGCGGATTTGAGGCTTTGTGGCCAATCAGACGCGTTGATTGTATGCGTTCATGTTTACGGTCTGGTTTATGCGTTTTGAGAGAATGAGTTCACCGTCGATCGTACTGTTGTTTCCCGTATTAGAAGGCTCAAGCTGGGCCAGGCTAATCGTGGGCTAGTTCGTCGAAAGATCGCGACGTTTCACAAGTCACACATTCGGATCGGGAAGCGGCGCGCGCTCCGTGCCATGGAGCGGTCGGCGACCGCCCGCGCGCGAGCGACCGGTGACCACAGCCAATGGGAAGCGAGCGCCCGCGACGGATCGCGCGACGGGTGAGCGCCCACCGTGAACGCCTGCCCAGATCGCGCCTGACGCTTCGGCGCAAACGAACCGCTCGACCAAACGCGCTCACATTCGCTTTGATACGTCGCATCCAGGCGCCGTCCGAGCTGTGATCGTGGTTGCGCGCGCGGACTAACAGTGCCGTCTCGCGTGAAGAGCGGATTCCGATCGGCGATGGTGTGGCGAGGCAGCAAGCTGGCGCTTGTGGGGGCGCTGCTGGTCGCGTGCCAGGCGCTCAGTGAGCAGCCGCAGGTCGCGGCGCAGTCGCTGCGGCTCGCTGCGGCGTTCGACGAGACGCCGGATGTGCTCGGTGGTGGCATTCTTCGGGCGCCCGCGCAGCGCCGCGCGACTGCGAACGCGGGAGATCCAGCTGGTGATACCGAGACCGCTCCTGCTGGGGACGATACCGAGACTGCTCCTGCTGGAGACGATACCGGGACTGCTCCTGCTGGAGACGATACCGGGACCACTCCTGCTGAAGATGACACCGAGACTGCTCCTACTGGAGACGACACCGAGACCGCCCCAGATGGAGACGACACTGAGCCTGCTCTTGCTGGAGACGACACCGAGCCTGCTCCTCCTGGAGACGACACCGAGACCGCCCCAGCAGGAGACGACACCGAGACTGCACCTGCTGGAGACGACACCGAGCCTGCACCTGCTGGAGACGACACCGAGACTGCACCTGCTGGGGACGATACCGAGGCTGCTCCTGCTGGGGGCGAATCCGAGCCTGCTCCCGCCGCTGGAGGTACCGACACCGCTCCGGCTGGAGGCGACACTGAGGCAGTTGGAGATACCGCTACTGGCGACCAAGCCACAGGTGGTGACCAACCGCCTGGTGATGCGACTCCCGTTGGTGAGACCCAGCCGTCTTCTTCAACGAATGCGGGCGCCGCTCCAGGTCCTGATGTTGAAGGGACGGACACTGCACCGAACACAGCTAGTGGTCCAGCAAACGCAGGCTCTCCAGGCACTGATGAGACCGAGACCACAGATGCTGACGTAGAGTACGAACAGCCGCCGGGCGGTCCTTCTCCGACTCCCTCGTCAACGACGCTCGGACGAACGCCCGCGCCGTCCACGCTCAACGGCGGTAGCACTCCCTCCACAGACAAAGGACGCACATCGTCAGGAGGCCCCGTCTCCGGCGGCGGGGGCACCGGCACAACAACCACTGGAGGTGCCAGTACATCCACCGGTGGCACATCCTCAACCACCACGTCTGGCGCCGGCGGAACGACCTCGGGCACGACGACCTCGGGGACCACGACCTCGGGGACCGCGACGTCCGGAACGACGACGTCCGGAACGACGCCCTCGGGCACGGACTCGACGACCTCGACGACCTCGGGCACGACGACCACTACCACGAACTCGGGCGACACGACCACGCCGGGTGGCACGGTCAGCGGCAGCAACAAGGCCTCGACGTCCACGGGCAAGGACGACTCGACGGAGCTCGGCACCGGCGCGATCGTGGGGATCGCCTTCGGCTGTGCCGCGGCCGTCGCCGCCGCCGTGGGCGCCGTCGTCATGCTCAAGAAGCGAAAGGCCAAGCAGCGGGAAGAAAACATGTTCGCGGACCTCGGCGACAACGGCGCCGCGGCCACCGACTACGCCGCCATGTAATACGACACGTGTTTGTGGCTTTTGTTTCACTATGCTCCCAACTGAATCTCGAGGGATGGGTACATCTCATTGGCTCCCACTAAAACCGGTTAGATAGGAACCGAAGCGAATGACACCATCCGTTCCTAACGAACCGCTGTGATACCAATCGCCGTCATTCCGCAAATGAGCCGAGAGTGATGTGAGACTGTGGGCTCCTCCGCTCCCCACTCCTGATCCAAAACCGGACCATGCGGCTCCGCGCGGCGGCCGAGCTGCTGCTGCTGCTGCTGCTCCCGCCGCCGGCAGATTCTGCTGCTGCGCCTGCGCCTACGCCGGGCAGCTCGGGTCCGCTGACACCGCTACGGATCAAGGCGTCGTCGACGTCGCGCGGCGGCGCCAAGTCGTTCTTTCAGGCGGAGGAGGAGGCGCCGGCGCCTGCACCGCTGGCCGCACCGGGCTTCCTGTGGGCGACCGCGGCGGGTGCCACTGGTGCACCGCCCATCAGCGTCCACGCGTTTCGTGACGCCGATGACGCGGACGGCGAGGACGCTGACGAGGACGAGGACGATGATGGTGACGACGACGACGACGATGACGACGACGACGACGAGACCAGCCAGCGCGCGCCGCGCGTGCATCCGTACAAGCGCCACTGGACCATCAAGCTGGGCAAGCACGCACGCAACGCGGGCTATGGCGCCGACGCCACCGGCGGTGTGGACCTGACGGTGGACGCGTCCCCGCGGACATTTGTGCGCGCCATCACGAGCAGCGACACGGCGCTGGTCGCGCGAGTGGTCGTGCGCGGCGACGCAAAGGCACTTGTGGACGCGGCCGTGCACGTCACAGACGCGGGGAACGCGTCTTCTTTGCCCACTTCCACCGCGTTTCGCGTGTCGTCGCCGCCCGCGACCACCGCACCGCTCTCGGGCCGCGTGCTCGTGCAGGTGCTAATCAACACGCGCTTCTTCCACCTCGCGTCGCTCCGTGCGGCCGGCGACAGCGTCGTCGTGGTCGCGGACGACGAGCTACACCAGAATGCCAACGCCGCTCCGCCACCACCGCTGATGCGTAGCACCGACGAGACGCCGCTCTTCCTGTCCACGGAGCGCGCGATGCTCTTCCTGTCGCTCGGCAACGCGTTGCGCGCGACGGCGCTCGCGGTCCGCGCCGAGGACACGTCGTCGCTGCTGCTCCAGTCCGCCGCGGGGCTCTCGCTCGCGTCACTCGATCTCCGGCAGCAGCAGCACGCAACGCTCGCGCTCGTGGCGCAGCGCATCAGCAGTGCCAGTATCTCGGTGTTTGCGCGCAGCGACGGCGACGGCGGGCGGCTGTGTCTCCACGGCGTCGCGCGCTCGTCCGCGTCCGTGTTCACGGCTGATGTCTCTGGGGACGACGCGCTGCTCGAGTGGACACAGCCGCCTTCCACCGCCAGCGGCGGGGACGCGACCTGCGACCTGCTCCAAGTGCGCGTCGCGGGCGGCAGCGCGCGCGCTGACCTAGGCGCGCTCTCGTCCCAGGTCGCCAACGTGTCGGTGGACGGCGCCGACGCCGTCGCGGTCGTGCGTGCGGACCAGCAGCTGATCTACGCGAGCTCCCCGGACGCGCGCGGCGTCGCATTCGTCGGACGGCGGCCCTGGCTGGCGTTCGGTGCGCGAGGCCGCCTGGTGGCCGCGACGCCAGCCGACACGTCGGCGGCGCTGACGTCGCGCTGTGCTCTCAAGACGCTCGCGAGTGATTTTCAACGGCCGATCGAGCGCGCGGCGTTCGTGTCACTGGCACCGCCCGCGGGAGCTGCCGGCAACGCAGACGTTGGCGCGGATAAGCAGTCGCATAGTCCAGATCCATACGGAGCGATGCCCAACCCGCGCCCCGAACCGGTGCGATCGCCGCTCGAGCAGCTGGCCTCAGGGGCCACGGAGCTACCTGCCGCCCCCGTCGTCGTCGCGACGCAGCCGCCCGCGGTGACGTCGACCGCGACGGCCGCACCTGTGGCTACGAGGGACGCGTCCTCTAGCACCGATGGGGCTGGTGGCGAAGCTCACACGTTTGTGAACGGCTCGCTCCACATGCTGGGGTCAATCCCGTACATGGACGCGATCGTGGTCTTCCTGGCGTCCGCGTGGGTGCTCCACCACCTGTTGCAGTGCTACGACCGCCGCCAGCGCCGCCGCGCGTACGCACCTCTGGGCGAGCGGCCGCCTCGATCCGCCGCGGACGAGGCCGCAGACGACCGCGTGTGGATCTAATTATGCAAATAAGTAACGTAATGCTTGGTCTCACTTCCGTCTGATATATTTTGTAATTTCAGTAGTCGATAGGCATAGCCACAGTGGTGCTCCATGTAGTAGTAGTTTAGTGGTCCTGCTGCGTGGAGCGCGCGGCGAGCGACGCGAAGATCGAGTCGGGCGTCGCGAGCAGCTCCGTGGGTGACCCAAACTCGGCGATGCGGCCGGCGTCCATGACCGCAATCTTGTTGCAGTGGAGGATCGTGTTGATGCGGTGCGCGATGATGAGCACGGTCTTGTCCTGGAACGTCTCCTTGATCGTGGTCTGGATGAGGTGGTCGGTGGCCGTGTCCACGTTGGCCGTGGCCTCGTCCAGCACGACGATCTTGCTGTTCTTGAGCAGCGCGCGGCCGATGCAGAGCAGCTGGCGCTGGCCCACCGACAGGTTGTCGCCGCGCTCCGAGACGACAAAGTCGAGCCCGTGGCCCCACTGCGCCACGGGCTCGGCCAGGTGCACCTGCGCGAGCACGCGCCAGATCGCGTCGTCCGAAAACTCGCCGAACGGGTCCAGGTTCTCGCGCAGCGAGCCGCTGTAGAGCACCGGGTCCTGCGGGATGATCGCGAGCGCGCGGCGCAGGTCGCGCAGGCGCAGCGACGCGATGTCCACGCCGTCGATGCGCACCGTGCCGCGCTCGAACTCGCAGATGCGGAAGAGCGCGATCATGAGCGACGACTTGCCGGCGCCCGTGCGGCCGCAGATGCCCACTTTCTCGCCGCCGGCGATCGCCATCTCGACGCCGCGCAGCACGAGCGGCAGCTCGGGACGGTACTTGAGCGAGAGCTGGTCAAAGTGGATCGCGCCGCGCGAGGGCCACGCGGCGGCGTTGACCGGCGCGCCGTCGTCGCGCTCGGTGGGCACGTCGCGGAACGCGAGCAGGCGCTCGACGCTGGTCATGGCGTTGTCGGTCATGTCCATGGCGCGCACGCACCACTGGACCATGGACGTGAGCTGGAGCGAGTAGGTGATCGAGAGGCCCGCCACGATGGGCGCGATCGTGTCCTTGGAGGCCACGACGTAGAGCGAGACGACGAGGATGATCACGACCGAGAGCCAGTCGAGGCGCACGGCGAGCCAGCGGCCCGTGGCCCAAAAGTGAAAGTAGTAGCTCGCGTTCGTGTCCACGACGCGCTTGTTGAGGTCGCGGAACGCGCGCTCCATCCGGAACGCGCGGATGGTCGCGAGCCCGCTGAGCGTCTCGCCAAAGAGGTTGAACACGGGCGTGCGCGTGATGCCCTCGAGGCGCTTGACCTCGCGCGAGGTGCGCTTGAAGTAGAGCCCCGTGACCACGAAGATCACGAGCATGGGGATGTAGGACACGGCGATCCAGACGCTCGCAAACGCGCAGACCACGAGGCTCCCGAAGAAGGACGCGAGCGACTCGACCAGGCCCTGGTACTGCTGCGGCAGGTTGGCGTCCACCTGGTCCAGGTCGTTCGAGAAGCGGTTGAGGATGCGGCCCACGGGCGTGACGTCGAAGTAGCGGTTCACGGGCGCGCGCAGCACGCGCCGGAAGAGCTCGTTGTGGATGTTGCGCGCCGTGCGCATGCACGCCTCGATCATCAGGAAGCCGCGCGCGAACGTGAGCACGGTGCACGTCGCGATGAACGTGAAGTACCACGACACGTAAAAGTGCTGCGAGTACGACGGGTCCACGCCCTTGCGGGGCATCTGCTTGGCCCAGTAGCCCTGCCAGTAGTCCGCCGCGATCTTGAGCCCCTGCGCGACCGAGTAGATGGCCACGAGCACGCCCACGACCAGCCAGCCGTTGAAGCCCGTCTCCTCAAAGTACGTGCGGTACGTGTTGCCGCTCACGCGGCCCTTCACGCGGTCCTCCTCCTGCACGAGCGTGGCCGACGACTGCGCCTTGGGCTCGGCCGTCTTGGCCTCGGTCGCGACCACCACACTGGCGGTCGACACGTCCTCCTCTTCTTCCTGCGCCTCCTTCTCGGCGTGGGCGATCGCCGCGGCGTGCGCGGCCGCGTGGTTCGCGCGGTCCTCGGCTTCGCGCGGCGCGTGCTCGTCAATGACGTCGCGCTCGCGGCGCTCGAGCTCGCGCGCGCGCACGTCGAGGTCGGGAAACTGCGTGACGATGTCGCGGAACGCGCCGTCGCCGACCACGCGGCCGTCGCGCACCACGAGGATCTGGTCCGCGTGCGCGAGCAGGTCGTAGTGGCTGTTGAGCACGAGCAGCCGCGTCTTGTCGCGCGCGAGCCCGGCCACGCAGCGCGCGAAGATGGCGTGCGCCACGTGCGGGTCCACGGCGCTGAGCGGGTCGTCGAGCACGAGGATGTCGTAGTCGCGGCGGTACATGGCGCGCGCGATGGCCACGCGCGCCTTCTGGCCGCCGCTGAGGTTGATGCCGCGCTCGCCGATCTCGGTGGCGTCGCCGTCGGGCAGCGCGTGGAGGTCGAGCGCGAGCTGCGTGGCCTCGAGCACCTGCTCGTACCGCGCGGCGTCGAACGCGCTCTCGAAGAGGATGTTGTCGCGGACCGACGCGTTGCGGATCCACGCCTCCTGGCTCACGAACGACAGCGCGCCGCGCACCTCGCACGCGCCCGCCGTGCGCGCCATCTCGCCCAGCAGCGCGCTCAGCAGGCTCGTCTTGCCGGCGCCCACGGTGCCCACGATCATCACCAGCGCGCCCGGCGCGATCTCGAGGTCCACGCCCTTGAGCGTGAAGCCGCCGCTCTTGGTGGTCGCCGTCTTCTCGGCCGGCGACGCCGCGTCGCTCGAGGTGTCCTCGGCGCCGCTACCGCCGCTCTGCGCGTTCTTGGCACCGGCAGCGTCGCCGTCCGCCACGACCACGACCTGCGGCAGCTCGTGGGCGGCGATTTCTGCTTCTTTTTCTTCCGCTGGCGCGGACGCCACGTCGCCCCACTGGAACGTCGCGTTGCGGACGCGGATGGTGCCGCGGTCGCTGCCATCACCGGCCGCCACCGGCGCCTGCTCCATGGCGAGCGGCTCGGTCGTGAGCTCCGGGCTCTCCATGTACTTGTCGATGCGGCGCAGTGCGATGCGCGCCTGCGAGCCCGAAGCGATGGCGAGCGGGAAGAGGTTGACCGCGAGGCGCGTGATGTTGACCATGGCGATGAGCGTGAACGCGTCCGTGACGGTCATGGTGCCCTTGCGCCAGACGTAGACGCCGAGCACGAGCGCGCCGAGCAGCAGCGGCGTGAGAAACAGCAGCGTCGAGTTGACGATGCTCAGGAAGTGGAACGTGCGGAAGAGCGCGACCTCGCGCGCGCGGATGCGCTCGACGCGGCGCGCGAGCGACTCTTCCCACGCGTAAAACTTCATCACGCGGATGCCCTGGAGCGCCTCGGACGTGACCTTGACGCGCTCCTCGACCACGCGCAGCAGCTCGCCCTGCACGCGGCCGATCGTGTGCGCGAGCTTGATGGACGTGGCGATCACGGCGACGATGAGCACGACGCCGCAGAGCGCGGCCACGACGTCGAAGACCGCGGCCACGAGCACGCTCGTGAGCAGAAATGCGAGCGGCGCGATGAAGAGCCAGGGCGCCGAGAGGTTGGCGCTGAAGATGCGCTCCGTGTCCACGCTCATGAGCGTCATGATCTCGCCCGTGGTGTACGACTGGCGCGCGGCGCTCGAGAGCGCGAGCGCCTTCTGGTACACGGCGTTCATCACGACCGAGCGCATGTTGGCGCCGATGCGCGAGAGCAGGAACACGCCGTAGTTGAGGCACGTGACGCCGACGAACGACACGACCGCCATGAGCGCGACGAGCACGTAGCCGTTCGAGACGTGGAAGACGTTGTCGCGGCCGTTGAGGTAGTTGAGGATCGCCTGCGTGAGGAACGGCTGGAGCACCATGGCCGTGAGGTAGACGAGGTAGTTGGCCAGCACGACCGCGAGGTCGCGGCGGAACGTGAGCAGCAGCGCGAGTCCGAAGCGCGAGAACCAGCGCGGTGCCATGGCGCGCGCGGCACCGGCGCCCTCGTACCAGTAGAGGAACCGCGCCTCGAGCGCGTCGCACGTGTCGCGCGCGCACACGCGCCAGAGGTCCTGCTTGTCCAGCGCCTTGGATGCGCCGAGCGAGATGAGCGGCTGCAGCCAGTGCGTGGACACGACCGAGAGCAGCGACGCGCTCTCGAGCGGGTTGGCGCGCTGCGAGAACGGCTCCTGCTGCGCGTACCGCTCGGCGCGCGTCGGCTTCTTCTTCGTGGTGTGCTGCAGTGCCGTCGGCGGTGCGGCCGCCGGGTCGCCCACCAGTGGCGACGGCGGCACGGCCACGTACGCGCCGCCGTCCTGCTCCTGGAGGTGGTCGTCCGCGTGCTTGGCCATTGGCGTGTGTGTCTGGACGGAGGATGTATGTGGACGTGCGTGGCAGCCAGCGGATCCGCGTGTGGCCGTGGCGGCCAACGCGGCGATGTGGTCGGCACTGTATCGGACAAGGAATTCCGCTGATGGGATGGCGCCGCTCGGCGCATGGCGCGGTGATGGGATGGCTACGGCGACGCGACGCCGACTCGTGCAAAAAATCGAAGCTCTGTCCTGTGGGGATTGGTGGAAAAGCAGCGTTTTTCGAACACACACCGGAAAGGGGTCGGGGTGAAGGGCTTGTACGCTGTTTGATTGGTGGAAATTGGTCTTGATTGGACGGTTTGCGTGATAGGATGGCACGTGTGTTGTGTTGGTTGGGGGACGAAGGGATAGGGGAAGACTTTACCAATTACGCTACGTCATCTCGGATTGGTGGCGCAGCCAAAGTCGCCAAACAGCAGACGAATCACATGGGTTACGCGCCGCGTAACCGCACGAAAATCCCAGGTTCCCCAAAACAGGAATTAGATCTGGTTTTGAGCCAAATACTCGTTTAGGGAGGAAGTTAGCCAGTATTTCGGACCATCACTCCTCGGCAACCTTGGTGGCAAGGGAATGGAAACCAAAGGAAACCAAGGCGACGATGGCGGCGGAGGAGGACGCGGCGGCGAGCGACGGACGTGGAGGACGCGACTACAGTACCAGCACTGTGTGGCGAAGCGTTGGCGACAGATGAGCCACTAGGATCTGCGTGGTGGGTGGTGCGGCGGCGCTTGGTTTTACGCATCTCGGCGGGTATTTCTGGACCGAGGCGGTGCCTTTCGCTCCGATAGAGCACCTGGACGTGTCCCCTCGCGCGTGAAACAGCGGACAGCAGTCGCGGGATGGCGAGTCCGACGAACGCCAGTCGCGCGGCGCCGCGCTGGAAGCCCGTGGCGCCGGTCGTGGCCAGCGCCGCCAGCGACTTCCACCAGCTGCTCAGCTTCGACTTGTCGCCGCTGGAGAAGCGCTTCGAGGAGGTGTTTGCGCGGCTGGACGCGCTCGAGCACGTGCTCGCGATCCCGCGCGACGGGCACGCGGACGAGCATGGCAACAGCACTCCTCAGTCGGCCGGCGCAGACGAAACGCCGACGGACGAGGCGCTCGAGGCTGCCGATAGGTCGCCGGCCGCGCCACAATCCGCGGTCGACAAAGGAGACGTGGCGAAGGAGCTCGAGGAGATCCACGCGACGCAGCTCCGTCTCAAGATCCAGCACGAACTCGCGCAGGCCACGTACGTACGCCGTCGTGGACGGCGCCACAAACTGTGGTTGACTCAGTCTCACGCTGCTTGTATATGGATGCTTCTATCAGATACAAGGTCGAGATGGAGGCGCTCCGTCGCGACGTGGTTGCGCTGCCGCAACACGCTGATCTCCACAACTTTCGCGCCGAAGTCGATGTGCTGTTGACCTCGACCATGAAGTCGCTGGGCGACCAGCAAATGCTGCTGTGGCAGGACGTGGAGCGGTCTCTGGCGGAGCGGGACCTCGCGGAGAACCAGTGGAAGGCCCAGTTTGAAGGTAGTATGAATACGCGGATCCAGGATGTCTGGGCTGGGCTTCTCGCAACGCAAAGCAAGATGGACGAGGCCACGAGCTCCCTGCAAACCGATATGTGTAAAGTGGAGGCCACGACACGAGAGACGGTGGACAACGTGGACTCGATGAGGAGGAAGTTGAAAGAGCTCGAGAAGCGGACAAGCGCTCAGGAAGAAGAAGGCGTTGCGCGAGGCTTCGCGATTGACCAATTGCGCGCGCTCTTGCGGCAGACAAACGCGGACATGGCGGCGCAAGATGCTGCTTTGCAGGCTGCGATCGATTCACTAAATGGACAAGTGGAGAGTGCAGAGCAGCGCCACGTGCAGGAGCAGCAGGCGTATAGTGCCTTTGTGGCGGAAGTCGAGAAGACGCTGAGTTTTTGCACAAACGAGATTCAAACCAGCATCCATGGCGCGCTGCAAATTCACCAGGAGAAGTTGGTGGCTCTTGACGAAGGGGTCACGACACTGAGTGCCGAGATGAAGGCCTGTCAAGACCATTCGCAAAAGACTGACTCCCGTTTGGCGTCTCTCGACGGCCGTCTAGTCCAGCAGGAGAAGCAGAGCTTGACGCTCGCCCACATGCTCCAGGAGCAGCAGCACGAGATGAACCGTCACGTCGGGGATTTGCAAAAGTCACTGGAGCTGGCGCTGCAAGACAGAGTGGCGATCAAGCGCGCGGCAACAGAGATGAGCTTCACGGTGCAGGAGGTGCAGCAAACGCTGCAAGAAGTGAGCAAGATGGCATCCACTACGGAGCTGTCGCTGACTCGAACTGCAGCGGAAATCCCCAAGCTTCACGTGCTTGCCACAACAAACACTGCCAACATTGCGAAGAACCGACAATCGCTTGCAGACTTGACTCAGAACTTACTGGACGAAAAGACGTTTTCACACCGCCTCCAGCAAAACTATGAAAAGGAGGTCCAATCGAGTACTGCTCGCTTTACCGACCTGCACCGCCGCGACGAGGCAACCCAACAGAGCATCGGGTCGACCAACTCGACCATGCACCAGATCAAGCACGCACTGGAACAAGCGATCAAGTACAACAGCAACATGATCCACCAGTTGAACTCGATGGTTGATTCGCTTGCGATCACCGAGAGTCCGACTGACATGGATGATAAACTCGCGCGATTCGCATTGGAGACGGCTGAGCTCGGATTGAAACTCGAGCACTTCGTCGCGTCAACGCCTGGCGGCGGGCACACCAATGGACCGACAGAATCGGGAGTCGTGCTTGTTCGTGACGACGTGAAGGCAGAAGTCGCCGTGCTTCTCGCGAAAATCATTCGCTTTCTCGGATCCGGTGTCTCGATTGACCAGAACAAATATTTTCTTTCGGCCTCCAAACTTGCACTGCCAAGCCATGATCCTGCTAGTGGAGCCCTCGTGTTTGAATTACCGGCCTCGAATATTCTGGAGCAGATTCGAGGCTCAAAGGTGACGCTTTTTGTCACGAAGATGAGGACCTTCATGGACCAACTACATCCGGTCGCGCAAAACGTTCGCCACGTCCACGATTTCCGAGACAATTTTGAGCGAAAAGTGCGCTATGTGTTAGAGTTTGGGCTCTCCAATCTGTTCCCGAATCTCGGGCGACCTCGCAATCCCAACCGAAAGAACCCGAACACTGGTACATGCATTGCGTGCGATCGACCCCTGGAAGAGGACGAGGAAGAGGAACTGGGACGTGGATTCATGCGGATCGTGGAAGCGCTTGACCCGGAGGTTGAGGCGGTTGACGATCAAAAGCAGCGCCGCAACAAACTGCTCACGTCCTCCACAACTACAACCGGGCCAATCGCGTCGGCGGGAATGACTCACAAGATTGACACACGCACATCTGTGCGCGGCCGGTCGGGTGGACTGCCACCGTCGTCGTCTAACCAGCAACGACCTCGAAGCGCAATGGCCGCGGGTGGTGGCGGAGTTCCGACCGGTAGTGTGTTTCATCAAGTGCCAGGCGCCAACGAGTACGTGTACCGCGCTGGCTTCCGTCTCCCGAGACCATCGACTGCAGGAGCAGGGAAGACAACCAGTGCGGATGACCTGGCTGCGTTGCATGGGCTGGTCATCGCTACAGGCAGCGCAGCAACCGCTCCTCAAGATGACAGCACCATGAATGCGAAGCAGACATTAGATGACACGATGTCATCCTGCCTAGAGAAGGTTGCGCTGGTGGGCAAATACCAGACGCCGACAGTTGACTTTCCCAAGCCCGCAGTTGTGCCGCCGTCGCCGGTGTCCAAGTCGCCGTCCGCATCTCAAATCACTCGGCCGCATACAGCCCCGTTGCGCAGTCGAAGTCTCCCGCGATTAGAAGTTGTCATGGAGCCTGGGCCAGGACGGTAGGCAAAAGGAGTTTACCAAGAGATTCATACAAAACGCAACGCTCAAGATTGACGATGTCTGTCCTATCAAGTTACGCTTGCTTCTTCATGCGAGCCGAGATCGCGTCGAGACGCTCCACCAGCGAGGGATGGTGAAAGTGGTACAGACTGTACAGAGCGTCGGGGTTGAGTGTCGCGAGGTTTTGCACCAGAAGCCGCGTGAGGCCTGTTTTGAGCG
>JAADWV010000505.1:0-24714 GCA_023336295.1 Pythium folliculosum | reverse complement strand
GACGCCCATCTTCTCGAGACGCTGCGAGGCGTTGACTTGGCCGACAGTGATGACGACAGGGAGCAGCGGGCTGACGATACCAGAGATCATGAAGACACAGTAGCAGAAGGCCGTCATCTTGTTGGAGAGCTTGCCGTTGCCAATGAGGAAGTGAAGCCCAAGAGTTGAAGCAAACACCCCGTACACGAGCAGACCGGCGATGAGAACTTTCAGGTGCTGGTCGTACTTGAAGCGCATCGGGAGCGGAAAGAGGATCGACTGAATCAATTGCCCCTTGGAGGTGTGAGCGCCCGTTGTCTGCACGATCGCGTCAATCTCTTCTTCACGACCGGAAGAGAGAACTTGAGTGCCAGCAAAAAGCGTGTGTTTCTTTCCCGAGCTGGACGGGTCATACTCGACCTTGCTGTTCTCGGGGATGGGGAACTTCTGGACAGGCATCGATTCGCCTGTGAGCATCGACTCATCACAGACGGTCGATCCGCGCACAATGACCATGTCGCACGGGAGAGTCCAGTTTTCCTTCACGCGGACGAGATCACCGGGGACCAGGTCCGGTGACTGAACAACGCGCCACTGCCCGTCGCGGCAAACCGTAACATCTGTCGTATAGCTCGTCATTTCAACAACCGACCGCTGCATGCGCCGCTTGGTGTAGATGTTGATGATAGCCGAGATCACGATCACCGCCGTCATGACCAGTCCGAGGTTCCAGTAGTCGAAGTAGTACCAGACGAAGTAGCACATGATCTGATAGATATAGAAGAGCGTGAAGAATTCCTGCACAAGCGACTTGGCGAGAGACGGCATCTCAACGCTCACGGCGTTGGCACCAACAACTTGAAGCCGCTCTTGCGCCTCATTCTCCGAGAGACCGTTGGCTTCAGCCAGAAGATCAGCGTACGTTCGACCAAGCGCGATGGCTCCAGGGACGAATCGGTTGATCGAAGCATCGTAAAGGTATCGCAAGTGCTGGAACTCCACAACACGAGTCTGGTTCACAGTCTGGATACGCACCGTCTGCTTGAACCCCTTGATGTAGTTCCGAGGCATGAACAGCTTTTCAAGGCGAGCCACGAAGTCAGAGACACCAGAACGGTCCTTCAGCAAGACTTCTGTGTCGTCGCGCTTCGTCATGTGCACGAACTCACTGCTGCTGAGGTCTGACTCGACGCGGAAGAAGTTGGGAAGTTCATCAGCCAGTGTCACCGTCGCCACATACCAGATCGCAGTGAACACCCACGTGATAAAGAACGCCAACACGAGTGGGCCAGACGGACGGAAGAGGGACGGCGTGAAGAAGCCGTAGTAGTCCAGGTTGATGATGACCAGCAGCCCGCTCAAGCCGATGGAGGCGAGAATGAAGTAAGCGAACACGAGCGTGCCAAACGTCGAACGCGAGTACCCAGTCTGGATGATCGCGTCAGCTTCCAGTTGCAGTTGTGCGTCCGAGATGCGAATCTGCGCGTGCTTGTCGTCAACTTCCAAAGATGTCGGTGTGACGGGACCACCACGATGCGAGAGCAGGCGCTTGGACTCGTCACGGACGACGCCGAGCTTGGTCTTCTGCGCCTTCTTGTACAGCGTCCACACCAAGATGAGCACGAAGCACGCCAGATACAAGAAGTACACGAGAAGCAGCTTGCCCTCCGTGTACGTCGTGAACTGGGGGACCGACTTCGACGACTTGGACACGCACGCAGCGCGCAAAGTTTCGTTGACCGCTCCACCCTTGAGCATCAAACTGAAGCAGTTGGCTCCGATGGGGAACGAGGCATTGTTGTTGCGAGGGTTCTTCGGGAACGTCCAGTAAATTGAGTCATTCTCCGAATCCTGGGCGAGAGTCGTGTTCTGGCTCGCGCACTGCAGCTCCTCCTTGATTTCGCCGGTGGTGAAGTTGAACACGACTGTCCGCATGCGGCAGACGGTCTCAGGCTTGTCGTACGAGAAGGCTGGCGTGTCGGGCGTGAACTTGTGATACGGGAAGTTGACCTTTCGACTCTTCGCCCAACCCTTGCGGAACTCCTCTTCGTACGGACCACCGCTGGGGCGGTTGAACTTGGTGTAGATCTGCTTGAACGCGTCCGAGTACTCACAGCAGAACAGCTCGGGCGTGTGCGATTCCGGACACGCAGCGTACGCGAGCGGGTTCGCCGTCTTGGCCGACGCTGAGCCAGCGAGCAGGCCCAGCAGAAACACTGGCAACGCCAGCGCCCCGATGGCCGCTCGCGTGCGGGCTTGAGGAGGTTTCATGCGCGAGGTTGTACACGGCGATGCAAAAGCGCGAATGGGAAGATCTGGATCGGGCAACGATACCGCCTTCGAGGCGACCCATGGCGCGGAGTCTCGACGGCCAACCCATCCTCTGAAGATTAGATCCCGCAGACGCTTCTACCACAACGGGACCACTTTGTCCCCTCTGTCGCCCAGGCACTGGCCAATGAAGCCGCGCAGACGAGGTACCTTCAGCGTCTCCAGTGGCTATTTGTGAGGATCGTCACCAGCTTCCCTTCGACGCGGTAGCAGGGCAGAACAGAAAAGTGGACCCATGTTTCGTCCCAGCGTACAAGTGTTCCGCATCTGGGTATCCTGCCACGCTGGCACGCCGACACAAAATCACGTCGACTAGAGAAGCCCGGTGGCCAATCGTTGCCTGGCTGGGCTCTGACAGCCCCGATGGATCGGTGACGTGGACTGAAATGTGCGTGTTGACCGTGGCCGCCTGTCCAATCGATGGACTTGGACGAATCGACGCGCGAGATGCGCGACGTAACGCATGTCAAGGCGCCACGCTGGCGGACTCTCCAGCGCAGCTGTGGCCGGAGGGGTCGTTGCGACAACGAGGATGCCTGACCAACCTGGTGACCACTGCGCTGCACTACATCAAGACCGCCTCTGTCCAAAGGCTGTGGCTTCAGTGCACTCTTATGATTGCGAGACACCTGTACAAAGGATCTCCAAGGACCCAAAGGATCGGCTGTTGCAACGTGCAAGTCGAGGCGACACCGTGCGTGTGATTGAGCCTGGGTGCGGCACCAAATCTCTCTGCCTCGGCACTTCGATTCATCAACCTTCGAGAAAAACTGACAGAAAGCACAAAGACACGCCACTCTGTCATGCCGCCTCTAGGGAGTCGGACTCGCAAGGTACCTTGGAGGCGGGAAGCAGAGCCTCTCGAGGATCCGAAGTCTCCCGTGAGCATCATCACTTCGAAAGCTGCGTGAAGGAAGACACCAAGAAACGGAATCCTGACCAGATAGAGTCTCTATAATAGACACTACCATGGTTTCCATTCTCTCGGTGACCGCATCTGCTGACAAGGTGACTGTCACCTGGACCAACTCACGTGAAACGTACGTAACCTGCTCTCTGATGGAGGAACTCCGAGGATGATCGCTCACCACTGACGCCTTTATTGTGCTGTAATGCAGGTCATTCCTGCACGTGTGGCTGCGGGACAACTGCCGATGCTCGGCGTGCTACCACGCCGTCGCGGAAGAGCGGATCTTGGACTCGTCGTCGATCGCGTTGGACATCCAGCCCAAGTCGGTCCGCGTCGACACCGCTGGCAACACAGTTGAGATCGTTTGGGCCACGGAGGACGCCCATGTGTCGTCTTATCCGGCCGCATTCCTCATCAAGTACGCGCAGTTCCCCGAAGACGCTGCCCCGCAAGGGTACTCGGAGACCTTGTGGGATGTCGAGACGATCGAGAAGACCATCCCGACGTTGCCTCGTGCCTCGCACCAGAGCGTGATGGAAAGTGAGGCGGGCGTGCTCGCGTGGCTCGAGCTGCTCCAGACGTACGGGTTTGTGATCCTCGAGGGTGTGCCTCAGGGCACGAAGCGGGTCGAGGAGATTGGCCGCCGAATCTCGATCATCCGCAACTCGTTCTGGGGTGAGAGCTCGTGGGACGTCAAGGATGAGCCTGACCCGACGAGTCTGTCGCTCACGGGCGGCGACCTCTTCCCGCACACGGACCTGTGCTTCAGCGAGTCCCAGCCGGGCGTGCAGTTCCTACACTGCCGCGAGTTCTCGGCCGACTCGTTGGTCGGCGGAGAGAGTACGATCGTGGACGGCTACTTTGTCGCTGAGAAGATACGCCGTGAACAACCTGAGATCTTCAAGACGCTCACGACCACGGATGTGCCACACGTGTTCTCCAGCAAGAAGCACTACTTCCGCTTCGACGGCCCGGTCGTGAAGCTCCGCAAGGAGGGCACAGTGAAGGAGCTGCGCTACAACCAGGCGCTGGTCGCGCCAATCGTGGTCGGCGACGGTGTCGGGGAGACCTACAAGGCGCTCCAGGTGTTTGCCCGTGAGACGCGCGCGCGGAGCAACCTGCTCCACTTCCGCCTGCGCGAGGGCGAGATGCTTGTGTTCAACAACCACCGTATGCTTCACGGTCGCCGTGGATACGACGCCGTGAACACGCGCCGCCACCTGGAAGGCTGCTACTTGGACTACGAGGAGTTTACGGGCCGTCTCAAGAAGCTGCGCGAGACGAAGCAGTGATTCAAGCCGAGCATCAGAGGCAGGGAAGACGACGAGAGTGCCCAAAATGGAACTTCGTCGCGGATCGGCGATAATGAACGTTGGCAGATGTGTTGTGATACGGACGCTCGGGCTCCTAAGTGAGACACAGGGCAGGGTGGAGGTGCCAACTGGTTAGATCGATCACAGCGGCGATCTCACCGCGCGAAGAAATAGCGATGAGCGATCGGCTCCACGATCCAGAAAACCCTTGTGGCCAATTTACATCTCTTTTCCCGCCAACTACGCTCCCAGGCATTTCCAAGTCAAGGAGCGATCCAATTGTGTCACACAGCTCCAGCGTCGTCCGACAAAATTAGCTCTGCCCGCGCGCTCTCTCTGGGGCGGGATGAAGCTGGTGAGGTGTATCTGGTCCCCCTTTACTTCTCATTCCATTCCGCTCAGCAGCAACACGCCCGAGAGGCTTAACTTGGGTCGGGTTCGACGACGGCGCGGACTTTTGTTTTCTGTGTGCGTGACGCCGTCGTCAGCAAAAGCACCATGAGCTCGCCGGTCAAAGCACGCGAGTGGGAGAAGTCGCTGACGGTGAAGTGCCGGCTCTGCGGCGGCGCCAAGTGCAAGCGCTGCAGCGAGAGTGCAGCACTTGCCAAGACCGACTCGCCCATCAACGGGCTCCATGCCGACTTGGTCGCGGACCGCATGCTCGGCATGATGCGGCCGTCGTCGAGACTCATGAAGGAATACCAGATCGCCTCCCAGTTCCACAAGTAGGTAGAATCCTCATTGAGAACTGTGTGTCGCGTCTCGACTAACAGACGTGTGCTGCGAACTAGGCTTGGCATCGCCGCCGTGTTCAACCTCACGCTTCCCGGCGAGCACCCATACTGCGGCGACGGGCTCGGCTCGAGCGGGTTTCCGTACGACCCGGAGACCCACTTCATGGCTGAAAAGAGTGCGTGATCTTCGAGCCACGGCCACCACACCCGTACTCACCGTGACCGTTGTCCCTTCTTGTGCACAGTTCACTTCTACAACTTTGGATGGGAAGACATGACGACACCGACGCTTCCGTTCATGCTCGACATCGTGAAGGTCATGGCGTCCGTGCTCCAGGAAGGCCATAACAAGGTTAGTTGACGTCTGTCTCACCGATGGCCCTAGAAAGTATGCGATGAGGGCTCACAAACGCTCTCCTCAATAGCTGGCGGTGCATTGTCACGCTGGCTATGGCCGCACCGGACTCGCGATCGCGTGCTGCCTCATCTTCATGCATAACATCCCGCCCGACCGCGCGATCAAGATCGTTCGTCGTGACCGGCCGGGCTCGATCCAGACCTCGGGCCAGTCCAAGTTTGTGCGGCTCTTCCACGAGTACATCAACGCGTCCAAGGTCGTGTTCGCGCTGCCGTTGATCCACGACCGCTTCAGCGTCGCCGACATGGTCGAGCAGCAGAACCGCATGATCCACGGCGACAAGTGCGCCGGCGCGCGGCTCGCCGTGCCGCGCGTGCTCGACTTCCTATGCCGCGAGGCCGAGAAGGCGGCCGAGCTGAGCGCCGCCGCCGTAGTTCACGCGTTCATCTTCCACCTGCTGTGGCAGGGTCACGAGGGTCGGCGCACCGTGTGCGACGTAGCCGAGCAGTACGCCAAGCACGGACGCGCGGTCTTTGGCGAACTCTACGTTGTCGACATTGAAAAACCTGTATCCAGCCCCCCGGCGGCGTCCAGCAGCGTCGTGCCTCCACCGCCTGTACCGGCGAGCCTCGCCCCCAGTCCGCACTGCATCTCTCAGGAAGATCTCTTCCCCGTCAAGGTCGCGTTTAATGTTGGCGAGTGGAATTGGAGCGAGGCGATTGCGCCCGGCGGGACCTCCACGCCACCCACGTTCGCGGCGGCGCTGCTTCTCGACTGGTTGGAACACCTCGCAGAACCGCTGCTCGCGCCAGAGCTTGTCGCTCAGGTCGCTGCGGCGGCCGAGGAGAGTGCTGTCGCCAAGTGGAGGCCGCTGAACCAGCAGCCGTCATGCGTCGTCCGTGCGCTCGATCGCGTGCTCGTGTGTTTACGCCACTTGCTGCGCAAGGCCGAGACGCTGCCGGCTGTTCACACTGGGGGAAGTCTGAGCGACGCGCTCGTCGTGCGCGCAGCGATGGCGCTGTTCCACCTAACCACGGTCACGCCCGTCGTGACGCTGTGCAAGCACGCTCACTTTGTCCAGCAGCTCGTGCGCGAGTGGCAGCCGCCCAAGCGGCTCGAGCTCAACTTTGAGTCGCTCCAGAAGCTCACAAAGTCTGGCAGCACTCGGAAACTCCATGCGCAGTCACCCAGCGCCAAGCACGCGCACGATAGAGAGGGCAGTCTCAGTCCAGGGACGCCACCTGCGAGCGTATCACCAATGCGGTGCTCCCCCGAGCCCGTCATTCTGGAGCCGGTGGTCCATCCAAAGCCACACCTCGCGAATCCTACCGAAAACATGCCGGCATCACCCAAGGCTGTCTCACCACTGAGGCGGAGCCACGATCCGCCGCCTCGTTCGCCGCTCCAGCCACGGCCCCCGCCCATTGAGCTGCCGCCCATGGCTCGAGACAAGGAGGAGCGTGCGGCCGAGCCGAGCCCCGTCAAGATGGAGCCACCCGTCCCCCGGCTGAACCTCACGGACCTCAAGAAAGACATCGAGCCGTCTGGCAGTGGGAGCCAGCCGATGGCGACCGTGCCACCCAACGTGACTGCGAACCTCCATCAGCACCACCAAAACCACCACCACAGCGCAGTGCCCACGGAGAAAGATTCTGCGCCACTCATCCCAACACCGCCACCGCCCGCCGGCTCGTCGTCTCTTGCGCCAACTGTGCCAAGTGCCGACGTACCGGAACGCGCGACGCTCCACGCGAGTGCGAGCACGCCGTCGCACCACACGGCGCCCCCTCCACTCACACGCGGCTCTGACAGTGGCGGTAACCTGTACTCACTGCCGAGCGTAAAAGTAGGAGATTGGTACAAGAACCGCCAGCCCTAACACGAACGAATGATGGATACATGGTGCGAAAGCTTGAGGGAAGCCTGACATCCACTACTATGCAGCCCTGGAGAGGTTGAACGCTAGGGCGGAGTGGCGAGCTCGTATCAGGCAAAGACAGCCTCCTTGGTGGTGAGCACCTTGACTGGCGCGCCGATCGAGATGCGGCCGAGCGACTCGGCCACCAGGTTTGAGCCAAAGTAGTACGCGTGCTCCGAGCCGTTCTTGAAGCCGAGTGTGACGCCGTTGCGGAAGGGCGTCATGGTCTTCTGCGGCTCGCGGTGTTCGTGGGCGACACCGGTCTCCGGGTCGACAGTCGGCACCTTGCAGCGGTCGCAGGGCTTGACGTTGCGGAAGCGGAGCCCGCCGATCGTGAGCGCGTTCCAGTGCTCGTCGGCAAAGCCCGGCGCGCCCGTGACGATGATGCTGGGGACATAGAGGTCACTCGTCAGTTCGGCAGGTCGTTAGGCAAGGATCAACATATGCTTGGGTGGCGACTCACTTGGCGCGGAAGCGCTCGATCGTGATCTTCTCCGTGAGCTTTTCGTTGACCTCGGTGAGCGAGGCGTCCGCCGCGAGCAAGAACGGGTACGCGTCCGCAAAGCCTGGCCCAAGTCAAACGACACCATCAGTGCCTCGAGTTGAAGGGAACGCAACTCAACCCGACACTGCTAACAGTACCCGTGTGGTGGCCCGGCGCGTACTTGGCGCTCGTCGGGCGCTTGACCGAGTCCTTCACGCGCACGAGCCGGAACTCGCGGTCCTCGCGCACGTCCTCCATGTACTTGTTGATCCATCGCGCCGCCGCCGCGCCCTGGTTGATGCCCACGATGCTATGACCCCACACGTCCGTCGGGATCTCCTCGCCCTGGCCTTCCAGCAGCACCGGCACGCGCAGATCGTCCATGCCGGGTGCTGTCAGCGTCAGCACCTAGAAAGAACGTCGCCGATTAGACGACACATCCCGTTCGCCATTGATGGCTAGAGCACGAGGAGGTGCACTTACCGTCGGGTTCTCGATGTCGTCGAGCTGCGGCGCGATCAGCGCCATCTTGGGGTAACGGCGCATCGTGATGAACTTGTTCTTGTGGTCCACGATCATCCACAAGCGGTCGTTCTGGATGCCGCGCTCTGCAGCCACACCACGACATTAGACAGGCCCATCAGAAACTAGGATTGGTTACTTGGACGCACCCGTGATGACGGCGTTCTCGATGCGGATGCCGCGGCACGACTTGATCGGGTAGATGTACAGGTCCTTGACCTTGACGTGGCTGATGTGGATCGCCGGCACGGTCTTGAGCTGCGCGCCGTCCTTGTCGCCGGCGTCCACGAGCTCGACCTTGTACGACTTGGACGGCGGGATGTAGTGGACCACGCGGCCCGTGCCGTGGCCGTGCACCTTGACGAGCGCGCCGTCCGGGAACTCCTGCTCGCTCGCGAGTCGCGCGTTCTCGATGGTCTCGTCCTTCTGGAGCACGGAGACGACTGCGGGCTTAGCGCCCGCGCGGCGCGAGCGGCGCACGACCACGTACATCGCGACCGCGAGCGAGAGCGCGACGCCGCACAGCGCCGTCTGGTTGGACTTCATCGTATTAGCAAGCGGGTTGAATTTCGGAAATGGCGGAGCAGAAGCACAACCGACGAATGGCGGCACGCTCGCGCCACCGTGGCTTTCGTTGATTTGCTGGGTGGGCGAATCGAAGATCGCTTCGAGTGATGGTCATGTGAGACGGACTCAGATACTAAACTCAGCATTCTCAGATTTATAGATGGCTACATACTCAGGTCGAGGCGTTGAGCACCGCGAAGCCGTCGAACTCGCGCGCGGCCTCCTGCTTGTACATGGCCGTGGACGCGAGCGCCGTGGCCTTGGTCTTGGGCCACGCGGACCAGTCGACCGCGAAGAGCAGCGCGGCCTCGCACTGGCTGCCGAGCCCGGCGGTGGCCACGTACCCGGGCTCCCAGTAGAACACGCCGGCGCCGAGGCCGTTGGGCAGCCCCGAGAGTACGCCCAGGACGGCCTTGGTCCACTGCACCTGGCCGGCGGGGCTCGGCGGGTAGCTCGCCGACAGCTTGACCTTGGTGCACTCGGTCGGGTAGTCGGTCTCGGCCACGTACAGCGGCTTGCCGTAGGTCTGCGCGAGCGTCGTGAGCGAGCTCGAGAGCGCGCTGATGGTCGCGCCCGTGTCGTAGAACGGGTAGAACGACACGCCGATCGCGTCCACGTCGCTCGTCTTGACCGCGCCCGCGGCGAAGAGCCCCTTGAAGAACCACGTCATGGTCTCCTTCTTCCAGCCGTTGTCCACGTGGAGCATGATCTGCGGGCTCTTGGTGCCGGCGGCCACGGCGTCGCGCACGCCGGCGCGCGCCGCGGCCCAGAGCTTGGCGAAGCCCGCAAAGTTGTTGTTGTCGATGCGGCCCAGCGGGTACAGCATGCCGCTCGTGATCTCGTTGCCGAGCGAGAGGATCCGGAGCGTCACACCCGCGTCCGTGAAGGCCTTGAGCGTGGCCTTGACGTAGCTGCGCAGGTCCGCCGCGAGCGTGTCCACGGACGCGGCGCGCCACGTGGCCGGGATCTTCTGCGCGCCGGCGTCGGCCCACGTTTCGGAGAAGTGCATGTCCAGGAAGATGCTGTAGCCCGCGCGCGAGAAGCGCTTGGCCAGCGAGAGCGTGTAGTTGAGCCCGTACTCGTTGCCCGTCCAGAGGCTGTCATTACAAGAGACAGAGAGGGAGTTTGTGAGCTCTCTGAGTGTCGACGAACAGCTCCTAATATGTCCAACCGTACCGCAGGCGCACGCTCTGCATGCCGCCGGCGCCGAGGATCGTCTCGATGGGCTGCGCCTGGCCGTTGTGGTTGTACCAGGTCACGCCCTTGTCGATCTCCATGTAGCCCACGGACGAGAGATCGTGGCCCTTGAGCAGCGCCGCCGTCGCCTGCGAGAGCCCGCCGAGCGCGATGCACGCGCCCAGCAGCAGCGTCTTGAGGAGCCCCATGCTTCCTACGGTATCACGTGGTGCTCGTTTGGTCAAGAGCGCGAATGGAGAACTATGCATGTGTACGGGAGGGCGGCCACCCGGCCGCTGCTGGTGTGCTCGCGTTCCAGATGGGAATCCGCATCTCATCAGCACATCGAGACAGTTTGCAAAAAGGATGCGTTGAAGCGATATCCACCATCATCCGTTCCTAGAGGAAATCGAATATTGAGATTCATTCACCGGACTATAATCAGGCTCTTAACATTTGGTTATAGAGGTCATGCATATACCAAAAGGTTGTTGACACGAGTGCCCCATCGAAATGCGCCTCCCCCGCTTCAACTAACCCGGTCGGGTTTCACAGATGGAGACTCGGTCACGCCGGGATAAAGTGGAGATGCCGGCCTTCGGTCTCATGAGCGATGCGTCGCGATCGGGATTTGTATCTGTATGCTTCTGGTCAGAGGAAAGTTGGCGCGGCGCTCGCTCCGACCAGCATCAAGGAGGGACTCCTTGAACAGCAGAGAGAGGTTTGATGCAAATCTCGCTCTTCCTCCCGCAAATTTTTTGCGAGGAGATCACTTGGGATCTGCTCGCTCGTCACGAATGGCGACAGGCCATACACTCCAGTTGCGATGTTGAAGGCGCGAGACGATGAAGCATTTCTTTTAAGAAATTGTGAGGTTTTAAGTACATCACAATTAACTTATTCGTTGGACACTATGGCCACGCAGGGCCTCACGGAGCCGGCTCCTGCTCGGGCTGGGGGCGCAAGAGCGTGTCGAATGCACCCAGCACGGCTCGTTCGGCGTGCACGTGCTGCTGCTTCGCGAGCTTCATCAGGTCCGCGAAGCCGCCGGCGCTGTGGATCGCGCGCACGCCCGCCTCGTGCCGCACGATCGCTTTCAGCACACTGCCCGCAGCGTCGCGCTCGTCCTCGTGGCGGCTGCTCACGTGGCCCAGGCACGCGTCCAGCAGCGGGCGGTGCGAGGCCGCGGCGGCCGCGATGTTGGCGCTGCTCGAGACGACCTGGCTCAGCTGGGTGAGCACGCCAGCGCGTTTGTTCGGGGAGGTGTTGCTGAGGTGGCGCTCCAGGCCGTCGACGCCATGGGCACGAAGGAACACCGTGGTGTTCATCGGATCGTTCATCAACGCCACCAGCGCGTGGAAGGCGCGGTCACGCAGGCGCTCGTTCGTCTCAAACAGCAGCGAGGTAAGCAACGCGACACCGCCGCGCAGCGCGATCAGCTCGGCGCCGCGCTCGTCCTGCGCGATGTTGGCGAGCGCGAGCGCGAGCGGTTCCTTGAGCGCCGGGCTCGCGGCGTCCTCGAGCGCATTGGCGAGCACGCGGACGCTGGCGGTGGTGAGCAAGTGCTCCATGCTCTCTAGTGACGCCGTGGCCTGTGCGAGACGCCGGGCAGCGTTGGTTTTCGTCTCGTCGCTGGAGCCGTTCTTCAGGTCCTCGAGCACCTCCTGCGCGTCCACCACGATGGACGTGCTGGGCTCAGCAAGAGTCTCTTCAACGATGTATGACTGCGGCGCCGGCTCGTCCTTCGCCAACGCTTCGAGTCGCTTGACGACCTCTCCAATCGAGATGCGGTCGGTTCGTTTCGCATGGGTCATGGCCACGATCAGCTCCCACGCTCGGTCCGACATGCCCACGGGCCGCGTGGGTCGCTCGCCCATGGTAACGATCTTTTTGACCTTCTCCTCGTCGCGCACCTCGGCGTACGGCAGCTCTCCGGTGAAAGCCTCGATGATGAGCATCGCCAAGGCCCACACGTCCGACTCGAGCTGCGGCAGGTTCGCGAACGCCTCCGGCGCGAGCCACCGGTAGTTGCCGACCACGACCTCGCCATCTTTGCGTTTGGTCATTGACTTGGACTTGCTCTTGCTCTTCACGCGCGTCAGGCCGAAGTCCCCAAGGCGCGCGCGGATGGCTTCTGTCACCAGGATATTGGCCAGGCGCACATCCCCGTGGATTATGCGCTTTGAGTGCAGGTACGCTAGGCCCTGGCTCGCCTCGTATACCAAACGCCACACGTATTGGCGGCGCGTCGTCGGGTCTCCGCTCAGATAGTCCTTCATGCTGCCGTTCGCGGCCTCCTCGCAGATAATGAACGGGCGCTGCGAGACGTGGCACGCGCCCATCATGGACACAATGTGCGGGTGACGCGCGTCGTACAACGCGTTGGCCTCGTTCTTAAAACTGGCTTTCAGCGCCGCGTCGAATCCGCCCTCGCCCGGCAGCAGCATCTTGACCACGACGCGCGCGCCCGAGGAGGCGAGTCGGCCACGGTGCACCGTCGAGAGCGAACCGCGCGCAAACGGCACCTCGTCAAAGTCGACGTCGGCCTCCGGCACAAACCACTTGGGCGTGGGCTCGACGTGCACGTCGACGGAGCTCACCACGATCGCGCGGAGCGCTTCCTTGACCGCGTCTCGCGCCTCGGGGGTCAGGTCGGACGCGCCGGCGTTGATCTTGTCGACCTCGGCCTTGAGCACCACGGTCATGTCGAGCTTCTGGCGCGTCCCGCCCAGTTCCTCGACCAGCTCTCGCGTGTTCTTGGCCAGCTTCACGAGCTCCTGGTAGTGCTTGTCCATGTCGGCCTCGTACTGGACGCGCCAATCGACGATCATGCTGCTGGTCTCGAGCTGGACCATCTGGAAGAGCTGGTCCACGCTCTCGTTGATGCTCGCGATCGCCTTTTTCGTCTTGCGGTGGTGGAGCAGCCGCTCGACGTCCGTCATGCTCTTGTACGCGTCGAGCTGGCACCGGTACTCCGCCAGCGTCGTCGTGAACTGCACGATGGCGTCGCTGGTGAGCGCGCCTTTGGCTTGCATCTCCTTGAGTTTCAGAAAGATCTGCGTGAGCCGCGTGTGGAGATCGAGGTAGGTCGCTTTGCCGTCGCGCACTTCTCTGATGAGATCGTACACCGCCTGCAGGGCCTCGACCACCGTCGCGCCACCCGGCAGCGGGATCAGGTCGATCACGATCTTGGTTACCGCGCGCGCGGCCATGGTGAGTCGAGAGATGACTTGTAGGGCCTTGAGTGTGTCTTGCGAGGCGAAAGCGGAAATGAACAGACCTGCAGAGTGTCCTGCTCCCTCCCAGGCGTCAACGCCGCGCGGTTCTGGATACTGTTGGGAACGCCAGCGTACCCATCGAATCCGCTCTCCACTTCGCTGTAGCCACCATTTGCTCAGCAGACGCGGCGCGGCTGCGGTGGCCCTGATTTATACCGGTACCGGTACTGTAAAGCACTTTTGTCAAGCCAATCGCGGCGGGCGGGAGGAGATGGGAGGAGGGCCGTTGGGGCCGGGAAACGTGGAAGGAAGCGCTCGCGCCAGCCGCGGCGCGACTGAGGTCAGTTGGACGCACGTGCAAACGCGGATCCCATGGCCGACGAGCCCACCGCCCACCCAGCCCACCCAGTTCCCCCATGGGCTTCCCACGGGCTTCGCGGGGGGAGCTCGGCCGTCGGCGACGGGAGCGATCTTTGCCGCAACTTTCCGCGCATCTTCAACCCCGGCGGAAGCACTATTACGAATGTAGTGCACATATGTATCATCAACTACCAAAGAACACGCAGATGTATGTGGAACTGTGAATCCCTACCAGTGGAGACCAAGCAATTACGAACCTAGTCTTCTCAAAATACAAAGATGCACAAAAAGGCAGCACAGATCTGAACAATTGGTTGAGATGACCTCGACCCGCACCAACAACCAGGGAAAACAACGAACAAACAAGCACCCAAGAAGCACCATGGTGGCGATGGCGATGGCGACGGCGCTCGCGGACGACGCGGAGCTCGAGTTCCTCGTGCACTTCAATCGCACGCTGTGCCTGTCGCTGCCGGCGCCGGACGCGTCGCTCGCGGCGCTCAAGCAGCTGCTGGGCGCGCGCGAGCGCGTGCCGGCCGAGCGGCTCGAGCTGCTCGTGGACGGCGTGGCGCTGGGCGACGCGGACGCCGTGCCGCGCGCGCCGGCGGTCGTGCGCGCGCGGCTCACGGGCGGCCTACTGGGCGGCAAGGGCGGCTTCGGCGCCATGCTGCGCAGCCAGGGCAAGGGCGCCTCGGGCAAGGCCACGACGAGCTTTGGCGCGTGCCGCGACCTCAACGGGCGCCGCCTGCGCCACGTGAACCAGGAGATCGCGATGGACAAGTGGCGCCAGGAGAGCGAGCTGCGCGAGCAGCGCAAGAAGCAGGGTGTGACGGACCGCGAGCTGCTGGACGAGGAGACGCCCAGCGGCATCCCCGGGTGGTACCTCGCGACGCCGACGTGGGCCGAGGGCGTCAAGACGTCGTACATGAAGCGGCGCCGCAACACGGTCATGTGCACCAACTGGCTCCAGGCGCGCGCGAACGGCCGCGCGGCGCCGCCGAACGCGCCGCGTTGGTGGGGCTGCCCGCGCGGTCGCGACTGCGACTTTGCGCACGGCGAGGACGAGCTGCGCGGCGCCGGGCTCACCGAGTACAAGCGCCAGAAGAAGGAGGAGCAGTTCCAGCAGAAGCAGGCCGAGCTCAACAAGTACGTCAACTACGAGCAGGACCTGCCGACCACGGACATGCGCGACGCGATCCGCCAGGGCATGCGCAACCGCCACAACGCAAGTGCCAGCACCGCGGCATCCACAGCGGCGTCCACGACCAGCATTGTGGAGAGTGGTGACGCGTCCACCAATGAGCCGGCGCCGCTCGCTCTCGCGGTGTCGGACGCGTGGCTCGAGCCCGTGGGCGGCAGCGTGACCACGACCTTTGGCCGCGGACTCTGCGAGCTGCGCGGCAACAGCAACTTTGGCACGGCGACGGTCCCGGCGTGCCGGCTCCAGCGCGGCAAATGGTACTACGAAGTGCGCCTCGTGACCGACGACATCATCCAGCTCGGGTGGGCCGACGCCGCGTCCTTCTCCGCCAACTCGGAGACCGGCGACGGCGTGGGCGACCACGCGCGGTCGTGGGCCTACGACGGCGCGCGCCAGCTCAAGTGGACCGGCGGCACGGAACACGCGTACGGACAGGAGTGGGAGTCGGGCGACATCATCGGCTGTCTGCTCGACGTCGACGAAGGAGTTATCCAGTTCTCGCGCAACGGCGAGCTGCTGGGCGAGGCGTTCAGCTCGATCAAGCTAGCCAAGACATCCGGAAGCGGCTTTCTCCCGGTCATTAGTATGGAGAAGACCGAGATCGTGCTCGTGAACATTGGCGCACAGCCGTTCCTCTACGCTCCGACGGGATATAAGTCCGTCGCGGAGGCGATCCAAGCGGCATCAGTGCCAGAAACGCCAGTGGAGACCCCTAAGCGCACACCGGCCAACGAGACCAAGAGCGACAAGACAACGGATGTCCCAGAGAAGACGGCAGATCGAGAAAAGGAAACGCCCCCAGTGGAGTTGATCGCCCTGGAGAAGTTCGACTCGGCCGAGGCGCTGGAGAAACTCGGACTCGATGGACTCAAGATACAGCTTCAGGCGCGGAAACTCAAATGCGGGTACGTTATCATACCTTGCGCATACTGTACCTGCGAAAGATGTCTAACGTGGCGTTTGTGTATCTGATATTAGGGGCTCGTTGGGTGAGCGCGCCTCCAGATTGTTCAGCGTGAAGGGTAAGGCATGGGACGAGATTGATCCAAAGCTCAAAGACTTCAAGGCCATGCGCAAGTAACGGAATCGCACGGAATGGAACCGACCAACAGAGGCGGGTTGTGGAGAATTGATCTTTAGAGGGAGTTTGTCACGCTTTTGCTCAAGCTAGAGTGTTTGTCGGTTCTCGATGTTGGGCTGGCGCGTTTTACGAGATGGGTTGGTTTTCGATGCAAAACTCATGATAGTGTACCTGCACGGGCCGAACGACTCCCGTGCGCTCGTTGTTTGTATCGGTTGGCACTGCCGCGCTCTCCACTACTTTTTCTGGCGCGTGGTCGTCACCGACGTGTAGCTCACACTCGGCTTGAAGGAGAACTGCGGCTGCGACTGCGGCTGCGGCGGGTACGCCTGCATAGGAGGTCCCATCGACGGGAAGAGCCCACCGGGCATTCCAGGAGGCATGGGCGGCGGCGGCGGGCCACCTTGGCCAAACTGGTTAAAGCCGCCGTTGCCGTATCCGGGCCCTTGCGGTCGGGCGTGGAATTGCATCGCCAGCGACGAGATGTCGAAGCTGCCGTTCGACCCTCCTCCCCCATTTGATCCGAGGAAATGGGGAGGCATGGGCGGCGGCGGTGCCATCGAGCCGTTTGGCGGGGGCGGCGGCTGGGAGAATCCAGGCTGGGACGATTGGTAATACATCGGCATGGGCGGCGGCTGTTGCTGCGGCGGTGGCGGTGGACCTGAGTACCCGTGCTGGTGCTGACCAGGCATACCGCCGTATTGGGGTTGCGGTGGCGGAGGCGGGTAGAAGCCAGGCCGCTGCGAGTTGGCCTGAGACGAGACCTGATGCGGGAACAAGTGAGACAATCCCTGCGGCGGTTGAGGCTGGGATTGCTGCGGCGGCTGCGGCGGAGGGACCAACGATGATGGCCCGGATGGTGCGCCTCCTTGGCCAGACTGAAGCGTAGCGGCGAACTGAGCGAAATTGAAGCTGTTGGAGGAGGTTGTGTCGGCCGGTGGTCCGCTGGAAATCGGCGCTGGCGTTGCAAGGCCTGGTGGCGGAGCTCGCGAAATCGGTTTCTGACCTGGAGGCGGCTGAGACATTGCTGGTGGGGCAGATGAACCCGCCCCAGCCTGACCGCTATCTGCACGTGCAAAGCTGAAACGACTCGAACGGCGTGGTGCGTCCAGGGAAGGATCTGACGCCGCGCTTGTAGTGACGACTCCATCCGCCGAGGACGCCGAGGGTTGTGGTGTTTCTTCTGTGAGTGGCACTCCGCCGAGGGCGTCTCCAGTCGGCTTACGCGGTTTTCGGGGGAAGATTTCTTCCTCTTGCGAGATGACGATCTCGCTTTCGATGACCTGGTCCACTTTCTCGTCGTAGCCAAGGTGCCCCAAGATCGACGCCATCTCGTTCTGCACATGCGGGTGCTGGTACTGCATTGACCGCGCGGCCGCGAATTGATGGAACTCTTGCAGCATCCGCTCTTGCAGTTGCTGAATCATCACGAGCTCGTTCGCGAACTTCTCCTTCAGCTTGAGCTTCTTGATGTACAAGAGCGCGACGTGGTATTGACCACACTCAATAGCCTTCCGGATCAGCACTTCGGTGTCGTAGATCGAGGTCTCGCCCGTCTCTTCCGCGTCTGGTGGGGGAAGGTTCATGCCAAACTTGATCGAGTACTTGATGGCCTTGTAGAACTCGCCGTGGGCGATCATACAGTCCACAAAGTAATTAAGCAGCGGTCCGTTCGTGTCCGGCTGGGCCAGCTTGAACTCTCTCAGATACCGCAACGACGTGACAAAGTCGCCCACGCGCGCCGTCTCACGCACGAGCGCCTCGTAGGCCTTGTCGATCAGCTCTTGCGACGGCAACTTGTTGATGCACTTGACGGCGTTGCTCCACTGGCGGTGCTCGAGCAGTTTCTGCACGAGCAGATCGAGCGGGAAGTCCTGGAACAGGCGGAACTCGAGCACGCTCGAGACGGCCTCGTCCCAGCTGCGCGCCTCAAACATGCTCGCGATGAGCTGCGCCGGCGGGAAGAGCTCGAGCAGCCCAAACTGCTTGGCGTACTTGAGCGCCGAGCGGAACTGCTGCGCGCGGATCATGGCCTGGATCAGCGCCTGCGGGGTCCAGGACGGCCGCGCCTGGTCGCGCGGCCCAAAGTCGTTCTTGCCAAAGTTCTGCACCATCTCCTGCGCGTAGCGCACGGCCGCCTGGAACAGCGACGCGCGCACGAGCTCCTTGATGAACAGCGTGACCAGCAACTGGTTGCCGGTGAGCTTCATGTCGCGGATGAGCTGCGCGGCCTTGTCAAACTGCCGCGCGTCCAGCAGCAGGCGGATCACGTCCGACGTCTTGTACTTGGCCTCGAGCGCCGGCGACGCCGCGATGAGGTACGCGGCGTCCTCGAACGCGCGCTGCTGCAGCAGCTGCTGGAGCAGCAGCTCCAGCTGCGGCTCGCTCTTGCCCGCCGCCGCCTTCTTCATGCGCGCCAGCGCCGCCTCGAACGGCGACTGCGCGACGCCCGCCGTCGCGCTCTTGCTGCCATCGTTCTTGCTCGTGCTCGTGGACCGCGCGTTGCTGCTGCTGCGCGTGCCTGTGGCAGTGCCACTGCCGCTGCCACGCTGCTTGGGCTGCGAGCCCGAGCGCGCGCCCGTGGCACCGTCGCCGCTGGCAGTGGCGTTGCCACTGGCGCCTTGGCGGCGGTTGGCCGACTGCGAGCGGTTCGGCGTCGGCGCGCGCGCCTCGCCCTCGGCCGCGCCCTGGCGCCGGCCCGCGGAGGAGGCCTGCATACTGGGTACGGGTGTCTGGTTCTGTGGAGTCTCTTGCCTATACAGAGAGAGAGAGAGAGAGAGATCGGCGCCGCCTAATGGGAGCCAATATCCGCGCGGTGGGGTTGGCGAGTTTCTGTTGGTGTCTCCCCCCTTCACAAACAGCAAGCGCCCACAGCCGGCCTTTACGTTGCTGCAACATAAGGGATCGCTCCAATTCAAAACGGCGATCTGGGTCAAACCAAGCAAACCCCAATGAATTGCGAGGAGATAGAAAAGGAATTATTTGGCTTCGTGCGTCTAGATATGGTGGAAGTCCAGTGTAGCCATGTGAGCTGGCCATCTCCACACAACTCCCACAACCCAGTGCATTCGTGCCTCGGTATGGCAATGGCACGCGCCCGCTCTTCACGTGTGTATGGCAGCCACTGCGCGGATCGCCGCCACTAGACACCTCCCTCTATTTTCGGTCGGTCGCGTAGCGAGTGTTTTTATTCTTCGTCTGATCCGCCGGGGGAGGATAACCGACTCATCCTGGCTCTCGCCCTCTTTTTGTCTCCGCCAAAATTAACCGCAGCAACCCCCCAGAGCCTGAGCGTTGCTAGCTGCCCCACGCTTGGCGGCCGTGGTTTTTGGTTTCCCACGCTGCGCGTCGACCGCGCCAGCCGCCGCCTTAGAAGCCGTTTTTCGCTCGTGTGGGGAACGTGGGCGGTCGACGGAGCACACAGCAAACAGAGAAACAGAGACTGGGAACCAGCGAGGATGTTTATGAACGACGCGGCGTTCGACGACGACGTGGGGCGCGGCAAGTCGAGCCGCCGCGGCAGCTCGCGCGATGACGACGTCTCGGACGCCGTCGAGTCGCTGAGCCTCGACGACAAGCGCGGCAGCAAGCTCTCGGCGCACCCGAACGCGCTCAAGGACGACGACGACATCGAGGTGCTGGGCGACGGCGGCAGCGACTACCTCTCGGGCTCGCGCTCGAGCGTGATCCAGCAGCAGCGCGACCTCCAGAAGAAGAAGCTCCAGGAGCGCATGAACGGAGGTGCGTCGGGGACGAGAGTGGGAGTGAACTACTTTTGCTGGAACTGACCACGGTCTCTGCTAACGAACTCGCAGGGGTGGTGCGCACGTCGCTGCCCAAGCAGTACTCGGCCCCGCGGGCCATGGACCTCGACGACAAGCCATCGTGCGTAACTGCGCTGGTATCTTTGTGGAGGTGTATCTGGATCCGATGGGACTGATTAGTTTTGTATGTTGATCCCATTAGCCGCTTTGGCCGTGACGACGACCTGGACGACGACCCGCCAACTTCGCGCCGCGGCTACTCGCGTCGCGGCAGCCGAGACGTCGACGGCGACGGCGACGACCGCCGCGCGCCGCCTCGTCGCCAGGGCAGCAGCCGTGACAAAGACTGGGACGGCCGTAGCAGTAGCCGCGACGGCGACCGTGATCGCGATCGGGACCGCGGCGGGCGGGGTGCCGACCGCGACTCCCGCGATCGCGACTCGCGTGATCGTGGTGGCCGCGGAGATGCGGATCGCGACCGCGAGCGTGAGCGCGACCGTGACCGTGACCGTGACCGCGAACGCGACCGCGATCGTGACCTGCGTGAGCGCGACCGAGGCGGCCGAGGAGACCGCGATCGCGACCGTGACCGCGAGCGGGACCGTGGCTGGGACGACCGGGACGGAGGCCGCGGCGGCCGTGGCGGTCGCGGCGGCCGAGACGACGACTGCGGCGACCGCCGCCGCGACAAGGGCGCTGACAAGGACCCCGAGCCGGCGCGCGCGTCCAAGCGCGGGTACGTTCGTTGATACTCCGCGCGTAGCAAGGACTCTGTAGACATAGGTGTTGACGATGTGTGATGCTGTGCAGTGGCGGCCGCGGCCGTGATGACGACGATGACACCGACCGTCGTGGCGGTGCACGCGGTGGAAGCGCCTCGAAGAACGTACGTTGGACCTATATAAATGCTCTCTCAAGTTTGCTCGTAACTACGAGTAGCGCTAACGAACGGCTTGTTTTACTCATCTCAGGCCCCTGCACGCGGTCGCTCGCGTTCTCGCTCTCGCTCGCGGTCGCGGTCGCGCTCCCGGTCGCGCTCGGCGTCCTCGGACGTGTCCTCGGACGACGAGCACAACGACGACAACGCCGCCACGACCTACGACCCGAGCTCGTCCAAGGCGCGCTCGGCGCCGGCCAAGAAGCCCAAGCTCGACATCGCCGACATGCGCGCGTTCCTGCTGCGGCCCGTGCCCAAGGCCTACGACGTCGTCGAGTGCTACATCGAGCGCAACAAGTCGGGCGCGAACAAGATGTTCCCAGAGTACTGTCTGTACATGAAGGAGGGCGACCGCTTCTTGCTCACGGCCAAGAAGCGCCCGCAGAACCGCACGAGCAACTACCTGATCTCGATGCAGCGCGGGGACCTGTCGCGCCACGGCACGGAGAACTTCCTGGGCAAGTTGCGTGCCAACTTTTTCGGCACCGAGTTCGCGATCTACGACAACGGGTCGAACCCCAAGCACGCGGACCAGCACACGATCACGTCCAACCCGGCGGGCATCCGCCAGGAGCTGGGCACGGTCATGTACGCGCCCAACGTGCTCGGCCAGCGCGGGCCGCGCAAGATGAAGGTGGGTGTGCCCCGCGTGCGCGAGGACGGCACGCGCGTGGTGTGGCGCCCGCTCGCCAAGGAGGACGAGATGGCCAACAAGTGCAAGGAGCAGGACCACACGAACCTCACGTACCTCATCAACAAGCCCCCGCGGTGGAACGACCAAGTGTGCGCGTTCGTGCTCAACTTCAACGGCCGCGTGACCATGGCCTCGGTCAAGAACTTCCAGCTCGTGACGCCGGACGACCAGGAGACCATCGTGCTCCAGTTCGGCCGCGTGGGCAAAGACCTCTTCACGATGGACTTCCGGTTCCCGCTCTGCCCGCTGCAGGCGTTCGCCATCACGCTCAGCAGCTTCGACTCGAAGCTCGCGTGCGAATAAGCCGGCGCGCCCCACACACTTCCGTGCCTTCTACTTTCATTCAACCCCCAGGGCCATTTGCATTTTCCGCCTCCTCCTTCCAGGGCAGTCAGTCGTACACAACAAGTTCGCACCACTGCCGACTCGTCTAATATAAACGACATTTGCCTCTTGTTCTCTTCCTCGTTTCCGTGTTACCCTTCGCTCCATCGCATGTGCAACTTCCTGCCACTGCTATATTGAGGCCCTGGGTTCTTCATCTACGATAACAGAGACCGTGGCCGGCTTCATCGTTGTGACGTCCAGGAACTGGAAACCTAGCGACGCCGTTCCGACCATGCGTGCGCTCCACACGGCTGCAACACCTCCGTCTGCGTGGCCGCCGCAGGTGCCGCCACCGACCCTGACTGAGCGCCGTGGCATGAAGAAGGCCGCGCAACCCGAGCACTCGTACACCGGGCACATTCCCAAGTGGCTCGTGGAAGCCGACGAGCCGCATTCAGGCGGCCAGCAGGCGTCACAGCAGCAGAACCAGCGCACACGTAACGCGCCGATCCTGGGCTACAGCGGCCACTTGCGCCACGAGGAAGACCGAGTCGGCACCACGTTCTCCAAGGGCCTTGAGATCGCAAAGCAGCCCGTCGCGGCGCCAGCCGGCCCGCTAACGAGACCATTCGACGAGTATCAGAGACGCCTCGCGGCAGACAACAACAAGGACAACAATAACAGGACGCGTCCGGAGGAGACTAAGAAGAAAGTGACGTTTCACGACGACCACCGCAACGCCAACATCTCCCAGGGCCGCGCGGTGGATCCTGCCACGAGAACCACGCCCACGGCGACACGAGAGGCGGTTGGGTTTGGCGCGTATAATGACGATGCGGTTAACGGAGACTTTCAAGCCAAGCCGATGTCGACAAGATCTGGCTACGGGGCGTTCGACGGAGTCAGCGGGTACGGCGAGTTCGCCGCGAAGCCCATGTCAGCGAGGTCCGGATACGGCGCATTTGACGGAGCCAGTGGATACGGCGAGTTCGCGGCCAAACCCATGTCTGCTAGATCGGGGTATGGCGCCTTCGACGGGGCGAGTGGGTACGGCGAATTCGCAGCAAAGCCCATGTCCGCTCGGTCTGGCTATGGAGCGTTTGACGCAGCCAGTGGGTACGGCGAGTTCATGGCGCCGCCTGGACGGGGCCGTGGCCCGGACGCCATGTCCGAGCGATCAGGGTACGGCGCGTTTGACGGCGCGAGTGGTTACGGCGCCTTCCAGGCACGCCCTGAGGAAGAGGAGGACAACGACTCGCAGGGGTACGGCGCTTTTGATGGAGACGCCGGCAACAGCGTCGCGTACGGAGATTTCCTCTCGCCCGGGTCTGGCAACGGCCAATTCATGGCCGCACCAGAGGTGTCACAACCGACGACCAAGAAGAGCCCTCTTGATCACAAGGCATCGACCGCGGGAGCTCCTCCATCCAAACCACGAGCTATTGTCGTGAAGCAGAATGAAGCGCTGGACCGCAAGTACCAGTGCGCGCTGCGCGCCGTGGGCGGCGAAGCAAAAGTCCATAAACTGCTGGACGCGTTCGCGGCGACCGTCGCGCGGCGCCACCACAAGCGCACCGAGCTGCTGCAGGCGATCAAGCGCAATTTCGAAAAGCACGAGCAGCAGAGTGCGTCGTCACTAGGATTGGAGTTGGAAGGGTGTTCGGAGATCTCATGTTTGTGAGTGTTTTGGCTGCGTACAGACCAGGGCAAGATGACCAAAGCCCACGTGAAGGAGGCGCTGGAGGGCCTCGCGTGCGTGTTCACGGACGACCAGGTGCGATTTACTTGCGAGAACTTGCGCTGTTGCCTGCACAAGCTGACCAGTTAGCCGTGGAATTGTATTAGATCATGGCACTGATGGCGGTGTACGATCCGAAATGCCGAGGATACGTCTCAATGGACACGCTGCTGAACGATCTCACAAAACGCGCCATCTCGTAGTTGTATCAACTTGAAATATAGGGAAGAGGTATATTGTGGAGAGGTCATCTATCTAGACTTTGCTGTAAAGGTGGTCGTTGGAGCTCGCCGGCTGCGAACCGTAGAACGGTGCGTTGGTCTGCGGCGTGTTGTTGTAGGCGTTGTTGGCGTGTGGCGTGGCGTACGCGGCGTCCTCGAACTTGCTCTCCTCGCGCTCGCGGCGGCGCAGCACGCACGAGAAGACCACGATGAGCAGCGCGCCGGCGCAGATGATGACGCTACCGATGCCCAGAGTGAGCGCCGAGCCGCTCACAAGGTCGAGGAACGGCATGCGACACTGCGTGTACGGCGCCGTGCCTACCGTGATGTTGGCGTTGCTGTCGCTGAGGAACGTGCCGCACCACACGAGCGTGTTGGTCGTGCGCGGGCACTTGTCGTTGGCCCAGTCGAGCACGGACGTAAAGTTCTGGAACTCTTTTGCCTTCTCACAAGCCTTGCACGCGCTCTCCAGCGGCGCGACGCTGCCGAGCGCCGAGACGGTCGGCAGCAGCGCGTCGCAGATCGCGTTGACGCCCTTGAGGGTGCTGAACGCGCTCAGGAGCGAGTTGTTGGCGTAAGCGGGAAAAAAGGTCTGCGCGGCCTCGGTCAGCCCCATGTCGTTGCAGATGTAGGCGCCCTGCGCGTAGCAGTACGCTCGGTCGAACTCGGGTTTGATCGAGGCCTCGTCGCTGTTGGCTGGGTAGCTCTTGGCAGCCCAGTCGTCGGCCGTGCTGCGCACGCCGAACGCAAAGACCGCGACGACCACAAACGCGACGAGCACGAGCACGACCAGGAACGAGTAGATCAGCAGCCCGACGCGCCAACGGCAGCACGCGGCGATCGAGCCCAGCACGGCGAGGCCGATGATCACGCCGCCGACG
>JAADWV010000504.1:0-24799 GCA_023336295.1 Pythium folliculosum | reverse complement strand
AGCTCCATGGTAGGGGAGTTTGAATGACTTCAAGTTTAGAATGGCTACCCTGTGGTGGGTTGCACGAATGTGCGGAATGTTACTTGAATGTTGCACTAGTCTAACTTCGGCGCCGAAGAAAACCAAATACCCTACTGTATTGTGTGATCACGGCTCACGCCAGTCGAGGCGAATGGTCTTCATGGAGGCGCAAAATGGATCGACGTCGTCCAGCCGACGGGTCTGCTCATCGTCGAGCTCGTCGATAATGCTGAACGCGAGCGGCGGCGGCGGCGCCTCATACTCGCTCGGCGGCGCCAATGTGAACGACCGATCCGACAGCGAGAACGACCGGTCGGACGGCAAGTGGAACTCGAGCTGCGTGGGCCGCAAGGGCTCGGCGTTTGTCGACGTGGTCACGGCGCTCGCGCGGCGCGGCTTGATGTGTGAGTTGGCAAAGATCGACGTCCCTCGGTCGCTGTGCTCGGACTGAGGCGGCGTGTGGCGGAAGTTCTGGTGTTGTTGTGGTCGCAGCAGCGCCGCCGGCGGGCTCTTGCGCAGCGCCTTCTTGTCCACGGACGACGGTCCAGGCGCCGCCCCTGACGCGTGCGGCTGCGTGAAGCACTGGTTGCACACGCGCGTGGGCGTCGTGACGCGGCCGCCGCCCACGAGCACGGTCTCGCGCGTGCGCTCGATCTCCCACACGTGGCTACACGCGCCGCACACGGAGCCGCCGCACTTGCGGCACGTGAACCGCGCGGCCTTCCACCCGGGCACGCGGCACCGCCAGAGCTTGTCCTGGCAGATCGCGCACTGCGAGGCCTTCTGCTCGAACGCAATCTCGAGGAAGCGGTACGTGCCCGGGAACGACATGGTCTCGACGCGGCGCCGCACGAGCGCGTCCTTGAGAGCGTCCATGACTTTCAGGCACCGCCGCTTGCTGACCGCGCGGTGCGTGCCCTGCGACGCGCTGCCCCGCATGTCGAGCTGCGCCGTGACCACGACGTCCAGCGAGTTCTTGTGGACGGGCGACTCGATCGCCACGACGCCGCTGCGCCGCAGCATGCCGCGCACGCACACGCGGTCGAGCCCCGAGTGGTGCTGGATGGGCACGTCCACCGACTGGACGCTGTGCACCCAGCCTTGGCGGCCGTCGGGCAGCTTGAAGCGCTTCTGGCACGCCACCACGACAAAGTCGCGGTACCGCGTGGTCGCGCTCACGCCGCGCGGCTGCAGCACCATGCGCTCGATCGAGATGCGCTTGTGCGGCTCCTCGCACAGCGTGTACAGCAGCTCCGTGTACGCCATGTCTTCGTTGAGCCGCGCGGCGGCGGTCTGCGTAAACGTCGCCTCGAACGCGTCCACTGTCGCCTGGATGATCACGTACGCGGCCACGCGCGGCACGGACAGCGAACTCGACGACGACGCCTTTGCGGCCACGTGGCGCCGCTTTGGCTTGGCGAGCACAATGTCGTCGTCCACCGCGGCCTCGCCCTCGTCGTCGTCGTCGTCGTCGTCCGTGTGGTCATTGTCGCTCGACGGTCGTTCGTACTCATACAGCATAACGTCGGCGCGCTGCTGACTCTTCGAGCGGCAAGGCTGCACGTGGCGTCGGCGCACGGGGTCGGGCAGCTCCTGCGCGTGCTGTACGAGCGCGGCCGTCGCCGTGGTGCTCGCGCGCAGCACGTTGTCGTTCAGCGCCTTGAGGTCGCGGTCGAGGCGGCTCAGCGCGTCACGCGACAGCGACCGCGACACGCGCGACCGTTCACGCTCGCCGCGCGTGGCTGCGCGCGCCTGGCGGGCGAGCCGGTCGAGCGGCACGGAGCTCTCAGCTGTCGTGAGGAACGGCGACGTGCTGAGCACGGTGGAGTTGGTGCGCGGCGCCTCCATTGCGGTGGGCATGTGGGTGGTCGAGTGTACACGGTGGCCGTCTGTTGTTGAGGTGGAGAAGTTTGCTCGGTTGTGTGAGCCGCCCGCTCGCACCCGTGGGTGGCGTCGTCGTCCATAGGACGTGTGTGGGGCGGCTGGATTCTCCAAGGGGTGATGTCTCACAGACAAAAGGCCTTTCCGGAGCCAAGAGCTCTGATTTCCCCCCAACTTGATATCATCTCTGGATGTCCTTAGTGGCTTCCACAGGGTTTGTATCATACCGTGGAGGTAAACATCTGATAGCTAGGGTGATAAATCTCCTTACACAGGATAAAAGAACATTTATTTTCGAACGTAAGCTCCGGCTGTTCAAGGGGGCGATTGTTGCATTCCGCCGGAATCCACCGTGGACGATTGTGCGCCATGCAATTGCGAATGATCGTCCGCTCGTCGTGTGACTCTGTTCCAGGAACTTCCAGCGTGGGCGCCAGCGTCACGAGCGGGCTTGTATGGACGGGGCGCTTCTTTTTCCTCCCTTTCTCAGTCCGCCGATCGGTCGGCGTGGACGGGCCGCAGACGCTGCGTCTCGCTCCAGAGCCCCTCTTCCTCGTCGGCGGCGTCGCCGTCGTCGTCGCCGTATTCGCTTGAGAGCACCGTCTGCGTGGACGAGCGGCTCGCGAGCTCGAGCTCCTTCGCGTCCTGCTCGATGGAAGCGCGCCGGTGGTGCGCCACGACCGGGTCGCTCTCGTCCGGGTTCTTGATCGTGCGCGCGAGCGTGCCGCCCGTGACCATGACCGAGGATACCACGAGTAGCAGCGCCACGACGTGCGGCTGCTCGCCCATCAGAAATCCGTTCACAAACTGCGCGCAGATCGCGCCGACGCGGTTCGTGCAGTTCACGAGCGCTAGTCCGGTCGTGCGAACCTCCAGCGGGAACGTCTCGGCCGAGAGCACGCCAAACTATCGGACCACTACGTGAGACACAACAACGAGGGCGACGGGTGGACATAGAACAAAACGCACCGCATTCCATGCTGCCGTTGTGCAGGCGTTGAAGAGGCACGAGACGAGTACGATGACCGTCGCGGAGCCTTCGACTTCAAACGCAAACAGCAGCGCGCAGGTCGCCGACGAGAAGAACGCGCCCGAGAGGAGTTGCTTGCGGCCGACCATGTCGACCAGGTAGAGACTCACGAGGTTGCCCGGGAGGTTGGCGCCGGCGAAAAGAAAGGCGTTGGCGAACGGGTTGTGGAGTCCGACGCTCTGGAAGAGCTTGGTGATCCACGTCGAGAGCCCGTAGGAGCCAAAGCTGAGGCAGTAGGAGCACAGCATCAGCACGATCGTGCCGAACATGTAGGGCTTGTGGAACAGCCGCGCGACGCCCTTCATGCGCTCCGCGTCAAATACAGCGCGCGCGACACTGCCACGCCCGGACACGGTTGTCTCGGGTGAGTCGGGGGTGGGTGCAGCAGAGCTACCGGGTTTGGGCTTCGCCTTGCCGGGCTTCGAGAGCCCATTTTCGCCCGCCGGTTCAGCAAACTTGAACACGACGCGTCGAGGGCTGTCGTTCACGTCGTGGATGAACTGGAAGATCTCGTTCACGGACTGGATCTTGCCCTGACTGGCAAGAAAGTGCGGGCTCTCCGGGATGTACCACGACGTGAAGAGGAAGCACGCAAACGATGGGAGTCCGACCACCGCGGCGAACCAGCGCCACGAAATGTCGAGAATGCGGTTGCCGTTGACGTCGTTGCCCAGCATGATCCAGGCCGTGCCCGCGGTCGTGACGGAGCCCACCATCCAGAACGAGCAGAGGATCGTGATGTAGCGGCCGCGCGCGGACACGGGGATGTGCTCGAGGCAGAGCGCGAACAGCGTAGAACCGACGCCGCCGACGCCTGCCAACAGAACGGTTAGGCCCACGGATTGTGATAAGGGATCCAGCAACAGAAATCCAAGTGGACGCACCGAGGCCCGCGAGCGTGCGGAAGAATATGAGCCAGTAGATCGAGGTCGAGAAGGCCGAGAGGAACGCGGAGATGGCGTTGATCGCGAGGTTCGCGAGCAGCACCGGCTTGCGGCCGTAGATGTCGCCCATGATCCCGCCGAAGAAGCCACCCGCGAGCATGCCCGCGAACACGGCGGCCGTGAGGAAGCCTGCAGGAGAATGAGTCCAACGTTAAAATGAGACACAAGCCAATATGACAAGGGCAGTTGGTACTGATACGCACTGGATTCCCACGCCGAGATCTTGCCCTCCGTGTCCTCGTACACCGTGAGAATGTACCCGATCGCGAGGATCTCCACGGCGTCCGCGACGTTCCCAAAGCCGAGGATCCTGTTGTTTTAGTGGATCATACATGTTGAAAAGAACCTTTCGTTAGGACGCGGTCGCCAACGCGCAGTGATAGATACGAGCAGACGCACGTGACGACGCGGCGCGAGTAGAAGCCGCAGCCGATGAGCTCCAGTTCCTAGAACACCACAAGCGCGGTTAGACGCCGCACACCATGAGCTGCTGTGGCCTGAGACGGAGCTCACATCGTGGACGGCCTGCTTGAGCTCCTTGGCGTCCTCCACGACCACGACTGCGGCGTCGCGGTCGCCCCATGCCGCGTCGGTTCCCGTCATGATAAGGGCGCGGGATGAGCTCTGACTTTCCGCTGATGCAGCTCTTCATAGTGTAGAAACTGATCTCAAACCGATGTGATTGGCTGAAAATTTCCCACCGGTACATACCGGTAGTAAACCGGTATCTCTCTCTCGAACCGGTTTGTTCTTCTTTGCCTAGGCCGCTTGACAGCCTGTGGCAGATGGGGGGACTCCAGACGGAGTCTGTCTCTGCCATCGAATTCGAACCTAGATAATCTTCGATGCGATGCTAAATGCAACCTAAAATGCATCGAAGCTCAACAATTGGCAGAAAATAGACAAAAAATCTGCCATATTGACATCGATTGACTCCATACCCAGTACAAGTTAATACTGGATGTTGGAGGGTGTAAGTAGATGTTAGAATGAGTCCGTGTACCATCATTCCGACGTTTTTCAGCTTGGACGCACTTCATCTGGCGCTGTCTGGCACTCTCCGAAGCCCGGAAGCGAAGAAGGCCATCCGACCGAACGAATCCCTTTGTCTCTCAAGGCAGAGAGCGCACCGACGCGACGCGCGCGACACAGAGAGACGCGTAACGTCTCCGTATTTCCACACTCCGCGCACTCCAGAAGCCATGGGCACCAACGCGTGGCGCTCGCTCTCGCGCGGCATCCTCGTCTTCACGAATGTGCTCTTCCTGCTGCTCGGCACGGTGCTCATCACGCTCGGCGGTACGCTCTTGCTCCCTTTCTCGATGCGCGTCCATCCATCATACTGACGATTCTACGTCTATTAACAGGCTACATGCTGTCGCTGCCGGACCTGAACGAGTTCTCGGACGGCGGCATCGCCGGCGCGATCATCACGTGCGGCGCGCTGATCCTGATGATCGCGCTGCTGGGCTGCTGCGGCGCGCAGTGGGACAGCAAGGTCTTTTTGTTCCCGTACGCCACGCTGGTCGTGGTCTCGGTCATCGCGCAGCTCGCGCTCGCGGGCTTCATGTACCACGTGCACGGCACGCTCGTCAAGGCGAGCGCGCACAACTTTGACCTCTCGGCGCTGCCGTCGGGCGACCAGAAGGTGCTCAAGTGGATCAACCACCGCTTCGAGGACGCGTACAACCAGTGCGGTCTCGCGATCGACGTGGACCTGAGTCTGCAGGGCTCGGCACTGTCGGCGAGCTGCAGCAACCCGCGCTTCGAGTGGTTCGCCGACTTTGTCGAGAGCAAGTGCCGCATCGGCTCGAGCGACCTCCAGGTCGGCAGCGACTTCCTCAAGTGTGCCGGCGCGACGTTCAGCCTGAGCGACGCGATCACCGAGCACGCGATGCTGTGCGCGTGCGAGGCGCGCATGATCACGTGGGTCAACGACCAGAGCATGCTTATCGCGGTGTTTGTCTTCACGATCGCGTTCTTCGAGATCGCGCTCGTGGGGCTCTCGTGTTACGTCATGTGCTCGCGTCGCAACCGCCGCTTCGGCTTCCAGGAGATCCGCATGCCCGTCAAGGCCCAGCAGCCGTACAACCCGCACCCGCGCAACTACTTTCCCTCGGCGTCCACGAACAACACAGTCACACAGGACTACCGCCAGCCGCTACAGCCGCTCCAGCAATCGTCGTACAACTCGCTCGCGACCTCGCCCAGCGCGTTCCAGTACGGTGCGCCTGTGCAGCACCAGCAGGACCAGCCGCAACGCTACGACCGCCGCGACAACGGCAACAAGCCCACGTACGGATAGTTAGGCATGCAGGAAGGTTCCCAGTCGGACTCCAACTGCATTGGGAATACGGCTGACCAAGCCCCAAAGAGTCGATGGAGCTTCACCGAACGTAGCAGGTGAAGCCGCGAAACGATGGCATTGAATCTCGCGACAAATGTGATCTCTTTTCTGTTCGTCTGCGTTGCTGGTTGGGCTGTTCTTTCGTTCGTGTCGTCCTTGCCCACTCCTGGCCCACTGCGCACTGCTCCTCCTTCGCCCACGCATCAGGGTTCAAGCCAGCTTCACCGACCTTCCACCCTGATCGTGTCAGTCATCTCGACTCTCCAGATGACGCCGAATGCTACGCAGGGGCCGGCATCACGCGCTGCAATCACGTTCTGCCACAAGTTCCGGCGACAAGGGCCCTCCAAATTTGGTCGTTTAGAGAGGTGGTTTTCAGCCTCAAGGGTGGACCAGCCATGTTGATGTACAGAACACGGTAAGCTCTTCACCGTAGCTCACCTTGAAATGGAAACTTGATACGTTAGGGTGTGTAATCAACACCGACACTCTCACCCTATTCTGAAAAGCGTCGAACTTGTTTATTTTATTCGACACCATGGCGATGCTGAGGCGCCTCAATGCCACGACTAATACATAAACCGTCGCAACAAGCCTGGCATTCGTGGGTTCGCTGTTTGTCTCTCTACTCGGTCTCTCTTCACTGTCTATCTGAGAGTGTGGGCTCGGCATGCCCGATCCCCTTCGCCGCCGGCTTGTGTAGCGTGGGGAGTCGCCACGCTGGGCCCAGAAGCACACTGTAATCCGTAGGCCTTCCACCCGATCCGATTACTCAAGGCTCTCCCGCTGTCGCTTTCCCGTCTTCTCATGCTAGAGGCACAGAGCAAAACGATTGCTTAGAGTGGGCCAGGGCCATTTACCTCTATCATGTAATGTTCCGACCAAGTCACGGGCTCTTATTCAACTGCTCTTGGGTTCGCAAAACCTCTTATACGCTATCGAGGTCTAACCACGAACCCTCGTGCCAGCCTTACTGTACAAAAGCGAGTCTGGTCCTCGGACCCACGCTTGCTCGTTATTCCACCTGGAGGACTAACCCCCGCGAGGAGCTCAGTTGCGCCGCCACGGACCGACGCGGAAGAACGCGTTCGCACTGACAGCGCGCGCGCGATGAAGATCACGGAGCTGCTGAACGCGCAGCCCACGGCGCGCGCGACGGCGCCGCCGCTCGCGCGCAAGATGGACATGGCGTCGCTCGATCTCTTCGCGGCGCACCAGCGCCAGAAGACGCTGGGCGACGCAACAACGGCGATGATGATGGAGACGAGCGGCGGCGCGCTGCTGCAGCGCCAGCTGCCGTACGCGGACCTCGTGGTGCCGCCGCGGGACGAGGCCATGACGCCGCAGAAGCCGCCGATGCGGACGACTAGTCCGCTCGTGGTCTCTGCTAACATCGACGAACACGCCGCCGTGCCCGACGAGCACCCGCTCATCACCAAGCGACGAACGGCGTCGAAAACGAAACAGGTGTCTGGATCGACGGCGACTGCCGTGGACGCGCTGACCGCGCTCGCGGCGGCGGCGGTGGACGCTGTCAAGCACGAGGAGGAACGTCAGCAGCCCGCGTCGACGGCGATAAACGCGTCAGCGAAGCGGAAACCGCGCGGCGCTGCCAAGGCCAAGGTCGCAGCAGCAGCAAGCGTTGTGAAAACTACGACTGGAGCTAGTGTTGGTGGCGGTGGGCGAGCGGCGCCGATGACCGATGAGGAGAAGCGCGCCAAGCAGCGCATGCTCGTGAAGAAGTCGTACTATCGCAAGATCGACACGCTCAACACGCTTCGCGAGACCGTCTCGCAGCTGGAGCAGGAGTATAGCGCTGTCGTACAGGCGTCGCAACGAAACCAACCCAAGACGCCGCTGCCTCGCCACAGCATCTCGGCGCTCGTGAGCGCGTCTGCCGAGGGCGAGCTACTGCAGTCGTTCCAGGAGATGGCGGTCAACATCGACCGCCTGCGCCACGAGAACGAGGGGCTGCGCGCGATGGCGATGGAGCAGTCCAAGGCACGCACTCGCGTCGGTATCTTAGTCCAGGAGGAACTTCAGGACCAGCAGAAGCGTGTGGCACAATACGGCGAGATCCTGCAGCACTTTCCAGCAAGTCTTCGCACCGACGAAGAGGAGGCCGAGGCGCAGAATGCGTTAGCTTCACCGCAGATTGCTCCAGGCAAGGCACCGTCGCCACCGCGAGCCACGGACGGGAAACCCGTGATCCACATGACCCCGATGACCGAGGACGAGTGCATCGAGGTCGCGCGCGACGCGTACAAAGAGCTCGTCCAGTTCCGCAAGAACAAGGACTTCATCACAAGCGGCGGTCACGTGTTTGGGTGGCGCGACCGGCGACGCGTCGAGGGAGACCAAGTGCAGTTTGCGTTGGAGAAAACGTTTCAGCACCGCACGGCCGAAGAGCTCGCGACCACCACGTGGAGCGTGCTGTCCACCGAGAGCGGCATGAACCGTATCTACTCGTCCTCGCTACGTGCGACGTACCACTTGGTACAGCGCGTGTCGGAGCACAACGTCGTGTTCTACCGTACCATGGACCGCGTGGGCCAGAACGTGTTGCTCAAGTCGCTCATCCTGGCGTCGTTCGTGCAGACTGAGACCGGGTACATGATACTCTTCCGGTCCATCGACCCACACAAGCGCAACGTGCGTACAGCGGCTGGCGCCAGCTCGTCATCACTACAGCCTCCGCCGGCGTTTTCTCTGGACGGCGTAGCAAGAAGCGCGCTGCAGCCAAGCGAGCGCAAAGAGATCTGGGTCGACATGTTTTCGTGGGGCGTCATCGAACCGTCCGGTCCCAACCACGAGCACTGCACCGACTTTTTCGGCGGCTTCGTGCCTGCCACGATCGCCGCGAACAGCGCGTTCTGGATGATGGAGGTGCTGCTCATCGCCGTGCGGTGCGAGTCCGAGTGCGTCGGCCCGCTGTTCATTCTGCAGCAACCGGACGACAACGACTCGAAGCAGGACGAAGAGACCAAGCCTACGTCACTGAAGGACGCGTGGCGAGACGGCAGTACTAGTGGTGACCAAGAGCAGGATGTTGTGATGGAGATGCCTTGATGGGAAGACAAATTGTAATATATTAGCTGATCGTACACGCGTCGCAGCACGTGGGCAGGCGACTCGCCAAGTGGTCCCAGGGCTGGCGCTCGTCGGGCGTCTGCGCCTTGCCCTGGCCGGGCAGCCGCAGCGTCGTGTTGGTGAGGATCCACTGCAGCATGCCGGCGGGCATGGGCGTGGGCCGCTTGAGTTCCGCGTCCCACAGGAAGAGCACGTCGTCGCCGAACTCGCGGCTCAGCGCCTTGGTCGCGAGCAGCGCGCGCCGGTAGTTCGTGGCGACGTGGTCCAAAAAGCGCTGCGGCGGCCGCACGTGGTGCGCGCGAATGTAGTGCCAGTAGCCTTCAGGCCACACAAACACGCCGTCCGTGAGCGCGCACGCGCCCATGCAGCGCGGGTCCTTGGCGGCCTCGGCGCACTTGCGGAAGCGGCAGAAGCTGTACGCGAGCTCGTGGCTCTCGACGCACGCGCCCTCGAGCAGGTACCACTCGAGCATCTTGATGAAGTGGCCGCTCGTGAGGTACCAGCTGTGGTCCACGAGCAGCGTCGGGTCCGGCCGGCGCTCGACGTCGTCTTCGTCTTCCGGGGATGCGGAGGACGCCACTGGTCCCACCGCTAGTGACACGGCGTGTTTGAGCAGCGGCGAGCGCTCACTGGTGGTGGTGACGGCGCTGGCGCTGTGGCGCAACGCGCGCGCCTCGCACCAGAAGCCCACCTCCTGGAGCGGCATGTGCTCTCGACGGGATCACTTCGTCTTTGGCTCCTGATCTTCGATTCTCATCCGCAGGCTAGAGCCACCGACCAGATGGAATGTACTAACATAGGTCATCACCAGGAGCTCCAAACTCCACGTTTTGGATCCCAGGGAACTTCAACGTCATGCAAGCACCCTGCACGCTTGCTGTCTCGTAGCACGCTCCCTCCTGCTACCTATTGCTCGTGGATGTGAGATTAGGGAGGCGAGGAAGGTGTCATCGGGCACAGACGGAAGGGCGAACGGAAGCCACTCGAACGTGCAACACGGTGCATACAAAAGGCGATTGCCAGAACACGGCCCGAATCGAGCACATAGCGGAAGGGACCGCGAGCACAGTCCATCATCTCCGTAGGCGCATAGCGCTGCAGTACTGTATCTCGAGGTAAGCAAAGCCGGCGTCGTGGTCCGTGGTGCGAAATGCATTGAAGTGATATATCTTGTATTTGCTGATATTTTTGGGGTATAGAGCTAAATCATGGTCAGGGGATCCGCTTTTTTCGTAGTTTTGCCGAAATATCCTTCAACAGCTCACCCTCATTCGCGCATATCTCTCTGCTCCCCATCATGGCCACGCCGTCCGTCACGCTCGCGGCTGTGGCGCGCGCTGCCAAGCTCCCTCCGGCCGACGTCACCAAGCAGCTCTTCGCTGCGCACGGCGTCTCCACGGCGGCGCAGCTCAAGGCGCTGCTCGCGGACGCCGACGCGGCGCGCGCGCTCCCTGCGCAGTGGCGTGATAAGCTCCACGGCGCCGTCCAGAAGCTCACGGCGGCCGCCGGCATCACACCGGTGCAGTGGCGTGTGAACGGCGTGGACGCACGCCCCCGCATCGCCGTCATGCAGGGTGATCTGACCGAGTGCAAGTCCGACGCGATCGTCAACGCCGCCAACAGCCGGCTCTCGCACGGCGGCGGGCTCGCCGGCGCGATCGCCAAGCGTGGCGGGCCGGCGATCAACCAGGAGAGCGCCGCGTGGATCCGCGAGCACCAGTCACTGCCCGTGGGCCAGGCCATGGTGACTAGTGGCGGGGAGCTGCCGTGCCGCTTCGTGATCCACACGGTCGGGCCCAGGATCAGAGGCGACAAGCCGACGGCCCAGGAGGCGCAGCAGCTGCGGAGCGCCGTGTGGAGCGTGCTGTGTGAGGCCGAGAAGCTCGGCCTCGCGACCATCGCGATCCCCGGTATCTCATCGGGCATCTTTGGGTACCCGCGGGACCTAGCGGCGCGCGAGATTCTGGGCGAGAGCGCTCGATTCTGCCGTGAGCGGTCAGGAGACAAGACGAAGACATCGCTCGAGACGATCGCGCTCATGAACCACGACACGCCGACTTGCGAGAGCTTTCTGAAGGCGATCCAGGAGGCTGCCGAGGACGCACTCACGGAGTGTGACGACGATCCGTTCGCTGGTGAGGGAGATGGCGCTCGGCTACCTCGTTCGGCCGCATCGCACACAGCTAAGGAGGCGACGAGCGAGCGCGACCTCGTCGACGTGCTTCACAACGTCCAACTGTAGAGGCCTTACAACTGTCCTGTTGTAACAACACGCAGAGTGTTCTGAGCGCTCGGATACGTTCGTGCTGTGTTTCTGGTTTTGAAGGATCCAGGTTCGAGGGGTGAATCACTTCAAGTTGAATCTGTGCAGCAGGTCCTGTCGCATTTTGCCCAACGGCTCGGTGCCAGGTATCCGGAGGATATTCAACGACGCGATCCTGGAGGATATCGCGTCGTGGTGTCCCCGCATGGGCTGCCGTCCACGTGTCCGAGTCTGCCACCACAACCCAACACGCCACGCGGCACACAAGTCAACACGCAACATCCCTCCCAGCCAGCCAGAAGACATGTCGGGACGCTCTTCGGCCTCGAAGGCGGCGGCCGACAACCGCTCGAACCAGATGAACCCGACGAGCTCCGCTTACACTAGTAGCCGTGGCGGTGGTGGCAGTGGCAGCGGTGGCGGTGCCAGCGGCGGCGGCGGCTCCGCGCCGTCGGCGAGCGCCAGTCAGGCGGCCACGGACAACCGCGCCAACCAGATGAACCCCAACAACGATGCCTACGCCAAGTCGCGCGGCCAGTGAGCTCTCAGCGCAGTGAAAGAACGTCAAGACGTCATGGGCGTACTTCCGTTCCTGTTTCGCGTTGTTTGAAGAAGCCGACAGGCCGCCTTGGCCCTCTCGCGGCCCAACACCTCATGTAAACAAAAAAACCATTTCTCTTCCTTCTCGTTTATTCTGAATCGCGTGCTGAGCAGCGTCAGTCGTGTCGTCTTTCAGTGCGGCTCACGCGCGCTCCTTCTCGCTTCTCCGCTTGGCCGTTTCGGGCCGCTTCGATGAGGAAGATGAGGACTTCGAGCTGCTGCTGCTCGCCGACGCCTTCTTGGCGGTCTTGGGGCGGCTGCCGCTCGTCGCGGTCGCGGCCTTGCGGCGCATCGACGACGCCGGCGCGTACCCGTCGCCGTCGTCGTCCGAAACGTACACGAAGAACGGGTTCCGCGCGAGTTCCATCTCCTCGGCCAGCGCGATCTCGTCGTCCTCGAGCGCGCTGTCGTCGTCCACGACCGGCACGAACTTGCTCTTGGATGACGACGACGACGACGACTTGGCCGACGACGTCTCGGGGCGCCGCTGGCCGCTCGCCGACGGCGGCCGCTGCCGCGGACGCAACGCGTTGCCCGAGAGCTCGAGCCGGTCGAGCGTGTACGTGTCGTCCTCGTCGACCCAGCGCGCGCGCGCCTCGAGCGTCGCCACGGCCTCGGGCGGCATGAAGTAGTCGAGCACGAGCGTCTTGAGCTTGAGCTGCGCCGTGAGCTCGCGGATCGTGTCCAGCAGGTCCTCGCGCTCGCGGCCCTGGGCCTTTTCGATCTGGCGGATCTCGCCCAGCACCTCCTTGACTTTGACGTACACCTTCTTGAGCTTGCGCGCCTTGGCCTCGGCCTCCTCCTGGAGCGACTGGTACTTTTCCTCGCGCATGAGGTTGCCTTCCTCTTTCTCCGCGAGCTCGCGCGCGAGCAGCAGCTCCTGGCGTTTGCGCTCCTCGAGCTCGAGCTTGGTGCGGCGCAGCTCGTCCTCTTGCTGCGCGGCCTTGCTCATCATCTCGCCGCCGATCAGCAACTTGGCCTGGAGCGACGCGAGCTTGTCGTTGAGCGCCTTCTGCTGGCGCTCGATCTCTTGGGCTTGCTGCTTCTCGCGCTCGAGCCGCATCTCGATCTCGCGTTTGTTGTACTCGGCGAGCGCCTTGTCCTTGGCGGCGTTCGCGATGTCGTCCTGCGTCTTCTTGGTGAGCTCTTCCTTCTCGCGCTGCGCCTTCTCGGCGATCGCACGCGCCTCTTCTTCGCTCACACCTTTCTCGATGATCACGCGCTCCACGATCTTCTCGACCTCGACGATCTCGGGCACTTGCGCTGGCGCGGGGCCCGCGCCCGGACCGCCAGGACCACCAAGGTCTCCGCCGCCGGGGGCACCGGCACCCGCGCCGCGCTCCTGCATGGCCAGGAGCTTGGCCTTGAGCGCCTCGATCTCATCCTGGAACTCGCGGATCATGGCGTCCTTGGGGTCCTCGTTGATCTTGGGCTTGTTCTTGATGTTCTTGGCGCGGCTCGCGTACCGCAGCGTCGTGAGCGTCTCCTCGTAGTTGTATTCGGCCGGCCCGCAGTTGGCGATCATCACGGTCTTGGTGTTGCCGCCCAGCGAGTCCTGCAGCAAGCGCGTGAGCTTGGAGTCTCGGTACGGGATGTGCTTGGACTTGCCGTCCACGAGCGCCGAGATGACGTTGCCGAGCGCCGAGAGCGACAAGTTGATCTTGTTGGCCTCCTGGAGGCGGTCGCCCGTGGCGCCGGTCTTGGACTGGCGCTCGGAACCGGCGAGATCCACGAGGTTGAGCTTGCCCACGCACACGTGGTCCTTGCCGTCCACGCCGTTCTCGCTCAGGCATTCGACGACGATCGTGAAGATCGAGTGGGACCGCGAGGACGTTTGGTTCATGAGCGTCGCGCCGACGCTGCGGTTCTTCTTGCCCATCTGCATCACGTGGTCGATCTCGGCCGCGTCCTTGACGACCTGCGCCGTGAGCCCCTTGACGAACACGCCCGAGTCGGCGTTCTCCTTGAGGTCCAGGCTCGCGCGCGGGTCCTTGCCCAAGAGGTCGCGGATCTCTTCGTTGTAGATCTCGAGGTACGACGCGCGCACGAGGATGCGCTTGTTCTTGGAGATCGCGACCTTGCCGAAAATGTGCTTGAACGAGTTGGGGATGATCCCCGGCTGGTCGCCGTAGCCCTCCATCGTGTGCGACTTGCCCGCGCCCGTCTGTACGAGCCACACACAGCACATTAGAGCCAGGATGATGGATGTGTTCTAAGTAAGGTATATCCCACCTGTCCGTAGGCGAAGATCGTGCCGTTGTAGCCTTCCATGACGGCCTCGACGATCTCGGTCGCGGCCGTGTCGTACACTTGCTGCTGCGTCGAGTCGGCGCCGAACGACGCGTCGAACGTGAACGACTTGGGCGGCTCCGTGCCCGACGGGTTCACCAGCCCGATCTCGGCGCGGTCGAAGTTGGCGGTCGCCACGACCTGCCGGCCGTCCTGCTTCTCCTTGCTGCTCATGGGCCGGATGCGCACCATCACGCGCACGCACTCGTCCTTCTTGGCGGTCAGCATAGCGACGGAGATTAGAGGAGGTGGAGATGGAGAAGGAGGAGGAGGAGGAGGAGGAGACTGGAGGACGGCGCGCTGGTGGTGGCCGAGGCGGAATGCGGGGCAGGGGACGGCCCCAGCGCGCGTCGTTTCAAGTGCCTGGCACATGTGACCATCACTCCTCGTGATCTCGTAATCCAGTGGGTTAATTTGTGCGACCTTCGTACAACCTTTTATCAAACCTGTTGCAAGCGTTCGTGCGACATCGTGAGACACGACCATCACTCCCGATTGGTTTTTCCTAACCGAAGACACGCGGACGCGGAAAGCGACTGACACAACACCAGTTCAGCAGCTCCGCTCCGAGAGCTACTCCTCCGCGTCGAGAGGACCTCCGCTCCCCTCCTCTCCTCTCCCCTCCCCTCCCCTCCGCCCCGCGACGCCGAGCGCCGCCGCGCGCCCCATGGACCGCGAGAACCGCGTGGTGATGATCGTCCGCGCGAGCCCGCGCCACGGGCCGCCGGCCGCCAACGCCGCCAACGCCAACGCCACCGACGGGCTCGCGGACGCCGCGTTCGCGATCAACATGGGCGCCATGGACGCCGAGTGGCGCCACCAGCAGTTCCAGCGCCAGCGCATGCAGCTGCTCAGCATGGCCATCTTCCTCTGCTTCATGGTGCTGTTCTTCGACAACCGCGCCGGCGAGAGCGCCGCGCAGCGCCACGCCGCCGCGAATCGCCACAGCAACGCCAACGCCAACGGCGGCGGTGGTGGTGACGGTCTAACCGGCGGCGGTCGGTACGGCACGCAGCACAATGTGCTGAACGAGTCGCAGCGCATCGAGAAGATCGGCGCGCTCGAGCACGTGCTCCACGCGCAGCCCGGCTACGACGAGCTCGCGGTCTCGCGGAACGTCTCGGGCATCTACTCGGGTACGTGTGGTGGCCAGAAAAGACAAGCACGGGTCTATAACGGAGTGTGGAGCTGACGATGTAATGGTTTTATAGGCACGTGGTCGTCGCTCACGGGCGAAGAGTACGACAAGGAGAAGCCCGTGTACAAGGACCTCATGTAAAGCGCCGACCTCCTGTATTACTGTGAAGGTGGGTGTTGACTGACTGACGCTCCTGTACGATAGTCCGTACCTCAAGGTGGACCGCGACATCCAGGTGCAGCAGTACATGCAGCCCGTAGAGAACGGCCACACGTGGCTGCTGCTCAAGATGAAGCCGCCGGCGGCCAAGGAGCTGGCCGAAGACGTGTCGTACGTCAAGGGCCAGCTCGTGATCTACGAGGAGCAGGCGTCGCTCGCGGCCACGATCCTGCCCGTGCAGGGCGTGTTTCTGCGCAAGACGGGCAAGCTCACGCTGTTCGGCAACAGCCCGGACTCGACCGTGCAGCTGCTGTACCGCAAGCCCAAGCCCGCGAACGCGTCGTCGAAAGCGAGCCCGGACGGAAGCCCCGAGCCCACGGCGACGACGGCATCACCAGCTGAGGACGAGGACGAGGACGAGTTCCAGCCGCACCTGAGATTGAGCAACGGCATGACGCTGGGCGCGATCGACGGCGTGCCGCTCGTGGACGACCGCGAGGACTTTGAGGCGATCGACATTTCGCCGCCGCGGTACACGTACGTCTCCCGGTTCCGCAACAGCGACTCGTTCAGCGACCAGTGCGTGAGCATCATCCACCTCTCGCTTGTGGATCCCGTGAACGCGACCGACGTCGACGGTCCCGCAGCCGCCGAGCCCTACGACGGTACCCTGAAGCCGCTCAAGTCGCGGCTGAGCGGCTCGCTCGCGAGCGTCAACTGCGGCCTGTACCTCAAGATCGACACGACGTTCCAGGAAGAGAACCTGAACGAGTTTTTCTCGCGCGCGTCGACCTACGCGATCCTGATGACGTTCATCTCGATGACGGAGATCTACTTTTTGCTGCGCCAGCTCCAGATCACCAACACGCAGGCCACGGCCGCCAAGGTCTCGCTGCTCACGATCGGCCAGCAGGCCATCCTGGACTCATACCTGTGTCTCGGCCACCTCACCGTCGGCATCGTCGCGCAGGTACGTGATTCCCCCCATTCTTGCGTTTGTAGGCGTGACATCGTGACTGACGCTGCAAGAGGCTTTTTCGGCGCTTTTCCAGAACGTGTTCACTGCGTTCGCGTCGGTTGCGTTCGTCAAGCTGATCATCTTCTCGGTCTTCGAGATGCGCTACCTGCTGATCATCTGGAAGGCACGCCGCCCGCAGGGCTTTGCAGACGGCTGGCTCACGCTGCGGCGAGAACTCACGACGCTGTACTCGCGATTCTACCTCTCGCTGCTCGGCGGACTCGCGATCTTCTACAACTGCTCGGTACGAACTGACTTCCGGGAGGGTGCTTGCAATCTGAGCAGCGTGTCTAACCAGGAGCTTGTCGCCGTCGTAGAACTACTTGCCGTTCCTCGTCTTCGTGTGCTACTCGTTCTGGGTGCCCCAGATCGTCCACAACGTCCACCGGTAGGTAGCAGCACCCTTCTGTCGTTGGGGTGCCGTGGTCTCACCTTGCACCTCGTTGTGAATGTGTAGGGAGGTGCGAAATCCGTTCGACACGGGCTACCTCTACGGCATCAGCGCCCTGCGGATGTTCCTGCCGCTCTACTTTTACGGCTACTCGGACAACTTCCTCACGGCGTTCCCCATGGTACATCGGTTCTCGCTTGATGCACGCACGGACTAGTGCCTGTCGACTGACGACTGTCGTTTTCTTTCCCGCTCCGCTTGTAGTACGAGAGCAAGACCAAGCCCCAGTTTTGTCTCCTCCTCTCGGGCTGGATGGCGCTCCAGGTCGCCGTGCTGCTGCTGCAGCAGAAGTACGGCCCGCGGTTCTTCATCCCGGCGCGCTTCCTGCCGGTCAAGTACAACTACGAGCGACGCATCAACACGCAGGAGCTGTCGCTGCTCCACACGTCGACGAACGACGAGGGTACGATCGACTGCGTGATCTGCATGGTCGAGCTGGACGTGAGCGCGCGCGACTACATGATCGCGCCGTGCGACCACATCTTCCACCGCGAGTGCTTACAAGGCTGGATGCAGGTCAAGATGGAGTGTCCGACCTGCAGATGCGCGCTCCCCGAGCCGTGATCTTTTGTGTTCGTTCCAGACCTGCAAACCCAACAGGATTAGGTAGGAGACCCTTTGGACCGCTCAATGCATCACTCACGCTGTTTTGTTTGTTGTTGTTATCGTTTGTCTCCGACCCAAGCACTCAGGCTCTCAAGGCAATGAATTCGCGAAAATGCAGAACAGATGAAGAGGGTGGCACGGCAACCGAAACAACTCTCCTCAATTGGCTTCCGCACTGGGGCAGATCAGCGCGCGCTCACCCACCGTCAAGTACGCTCGCTGGACGGCCGCGGGGACGACCGAGAGGCACGTCCACCCACGGCTCAGGTAGCGCCGCAAGCGACGCACACTCATGGCTTGGTGCTCACCCTTTCCCAGGGGATAGAAAAACACAAACTTTTTCTGCTGCGCGTTCTCCAGAGCCGCACTCAACGACTCGCCGGCGCTCTCGATCTTCTTCCGCAGCGCCTCTTTCCGGTTCAACAGCAAATTGCCCGCGTCGCAGTCCACGCCAGGCGGGGCAACACCTGTGAGACGTTGTCGGTCCACCAGATCAATGTCAATCGATGTGATGCCGTTACCGGCAATGGTGAGCGCAAGGGCGGGGCCTTTGCTGCCTTTCTTCGAGATACGAAGAGACTTTGCTCGAGCGCCAGCGCTGGTGGTCATGAACTGGACTATACCTTGCTCGATCGAGTCGGCCGTCGTCAGTGGCGGGGCAAGCTGAACATCGATATCGTTCGCCGCTTCCCCACGAACGACCCAATCACGCAGAAATCCACCGTGGATGCTAGCGTGGCACTTCCAGATCAACGCATGCGCAAGCTGAAGCATGACATCGTCGCGAGTGTTCCAAGACGTGGGCGGGACACGATTCAGCAGTTGAGAAAGGCGCGGACAGCGCTGCATTCTCTGACCCCGTTCTCCAGACGCGTCCAAGACGAGCGGAAGGGTCTCGCTGCCGAGGCACTCCACGATCGCCGCCTGGACGCGCCCAACAACAACACCCATCAGTGGCTTGCTCGCGCCTTGGAGGGTGACCGTCAGTGTCTTCTTCGTCGTGTCCACCGAAAGGATAGGTGTTCGAACGTGTTCGTGACCAGCGCCGTGGTTTTCGCTCGAGAGGAGGCTCTCAAGACTCTGCTTCAAGCTGTTGATCTGCTGACCGCCCTTGCCAATGATCTTCCCCATGTTCACGTGCCCCGGGAGCTGCAAGACAACGCTCTCTGGCGCGACGGTCTTCAAGTGTTTCCGCACGTACTGCTCCACACGTTCTCGGCTTCGGCGCGGGCACGAAACGCTCAACTTGCCATTTTGAATCGTTGCTGCAACACTCGAGCGGAACTTTTGTGACAAGTACTTCAGCCACGCGCCGTGATTCATCAAGAGCGTCTGGCTCATTCCTCTGGCCAGCTCCAACTCCAGTGTCTCATGGGCCGAGTTCTGGAGCAGCTGGTCGAAGTCCACGATGCGGCACCACTCAGGAGCACCGGCCTTGACGTCTTCCTGGCTTACTGCTGTCAGAAGCTGCACGCTCGGCTCGCTCTTCGATGAGCTGTCAGTCAGCACCAGCGAGCTAAAGACCACCAAGTGGTTGGGAGACGCCAGCACCGCCGATGCCTCTGGCGTCCAAAAAGTGGAATTGTTGCCCAACTTCACTTCAGGTTCTTCAAGCACGCTAGGTGACGACGGGTCGTCGCGGGGCGTTGTAGTAACAGCGCTCGTTTCTCCGCTAGCGTTGCCGTCGACCCCCAGAGTTGTATCTTGGCCTTGAGTTCGTTTCATGAAGCTGACCGCATTGTGTCGCACTTTCAAGCGTGTCGACTGGTCAAGGACACGCGTAAAGCCTTTGCTCGCATTGCCCGCCATGCGTGGGCGCGCCAGTTGGTCGTAGAATGCAGCACAAAGCGCTCGTCGGATGCACGCGTGCTTGCCACCAAACAGTGCCATGCCATCGCTATCATCCAATAGAGGAAACTTCAACTGGTCCAGCACCTTCAGCAAGTATTCCCGTGACGCTTCGGCTTCAGCAAACACATCCACGTCGAATCCCATGGTGCGGCACCAGTTGATTCCGCGGCCCTGTCGCTCAGCGTGTTCGTACGCTTCAAGAATGTTGACGAGTGTCAAATGATCCCCACTGGGATCGATGAGCGGACGAATACGATCGGTGCGCGGTGAGCTCTTTCGACCAGGAAGCAGGCGCTCAGGTGCATCAGCAGCCACCAGAAGTGACGCTAACTTCACGCCAGTCGCGAGGCAACTAAAGCGAGCACAAGCTATTAAGAAGCGCCCCAGGCGTAAATCGATACCGATGCGCAGCAGCGCCGTGCCCTCCTGTGTCAACTTGCCTTCATGTGGATCGAGCGCCCCGAGGTCAACAAGGCGTTTCTGCGCGCGAGAGAATGCGTCAGGAGCGATCGGATCCAGCATCTCGAGACTTTGCTCTCCCTGGCTTTCGAGCTGCTTGTTCAGCAAAACTGCCTTGTAGATCATCGCGTTCTGGACTGCTGGGACAACGTCATTCTGAATCCACGTCCCGACAGCAGCCTCCGAGTACAGGCGCACACAAATTCCCGAGGCGGTGCGACCCGCACGGCCAGCGCGTTGGTTCATGGATGACACCGATATCGGTTCTGTCACCATCTCGTTCATATCCAGATCGGAATTCCACCGCACGCGACGCTCCAAACCAGTATCAATGACGTAGCGGACATTGGGAACGGTAACGCCAGTCTCGGCCAGATTCGTGGTGAACACAACCAGTCGCCAGTCTGAGAATCTTGGATAGAGCACACGGTCACGCTCGGCACGAGAGATTTTCCCGTGGAAGCCAACGACACAGGTGGTGATAACGCGGCGCTTCGTTGCCGGAGGGTGCTGGTGATCATCAAGGCCGCCTATGGTGGCGCCTTTACGTACCTCCCCGTCACCGACGAGCGTTGAGATACGGAAGCAAAACGCAGATGAGCTTGGGCTAAACGTGTCCAGCACTTCAATGGTCGCGGACTGGGAAATCTCGTTCCGAGCGACTGCAAGGGCATCGTTGATGCAACCTTCACCGGGCAAGAACACGAGAATGTTGCCATTCTCAGTCGTCCGAAGAAGTTCTACAGCAGACTGGATCGCCGCGGACGAGAGAACCTTGCCAACACCCGCCGAGCCGATAGCTTGTTGATCAAACTCCACGTCATCACGGTGTTCTACATGGATAGGGAACGTGCGGCCACTAACTCGGAAGACAGCTGACTGAGCCAATGATGGATCCAGGTATTTCTGAAATTTTGCTGCCTCCCCACCGATCGTTGCACTCGTAACGATGACACGAAAATTCTTCGACGACGAGCCACTCGCCTCCTGGCGCTTCAGTGCCCGCTGGAGAAGCGCCAGAGAGAGGTCCACATCGACTGAGCGCTCGTGAGCTTCATCGACAATCACCGCGCAATAAGTGCTCACCAGCTGATCCAGATCGCGTGCGAGCTGAACGAAGAGACCGTGAGTCATGTACTCGAGACGCGTCACCCCTGGCGATGCGTTTGATTCCCCGCGCCCAATCGTATAACCAACTTCTTGACCAGGCAAAACGCCTCGCTCCTCAGACACGCGTTTGCAGAGCGAGATCGCGTTCACTCGACGAGGCTCAAGGATGGCAATACGGCGCGTCTCCGATGTAAGCAAGACATCATCCAACAGAAGCTGCGGAAGTTGCGTACTCTTGCCGGACCCCGTATCAGCCAAAACAACGACGACAGGCTTTGCAAGCAGCAACTTCACCAGGTCCGGCTTCACTTCGTAAATTGGTAGGTTCAGTCGGAAGTGGTGGCGCTCCAAGAAGAACTGTCGGCTGACGGGTGTCTTCTTCGGCTTGTCCAGTTGATCTTCTTTGGAGAGTTTCACAAAATCACCATCTTGGCCAAAGTCAGCACAAAGCTTCACGAGTCGATCACCGTAGATGTGAAGCGCTGACTTCAGTCTCTCACCCGTCGCGCGCTTGAACTCTTCTTCCTTGGCAGCGATCGTTTTGAGCATGTCACTGCGCCGTTTCAATAGCTGTTGATACTCTCGCTGCGCCAGCTTCTGCTCTGCTTCCACGTGGTCAAGTTTATCTTCTGCAGCATAATCCGCGATTGTCAACGGCAGCAAGGCTTTCGGATCAGGAAACACATGGACAGTGCCGCGGACAATCGTATCCTGGCCAGCCTTCGGACTCTTCGCCGTGACGAGTCCACGAAGATGGACGATGGAGCCTCCTGCCGATGAGTAGATGCATGCTTCATTGACATCCAAAGACGTGTATACTCCGTCGCCATGGGCTCTTCCATGCAACTTCATTCCGAGGTCAAACCCTTTCAACGCGATCGCGGTTGCACGCCAACGATCGGGGGTGCCATGAAACAACGGTTCTGTCACCTGTACAGCTCCCAGAAGGGATTGCTTGTGGCTGAGAAACTCACCGACAAGAGCCGAAGCTCGAACGTGGCGGACTGTGACAACGCGGTTAGCGATCTTGCTAGGCAACAGTGCCATCAGCTTGTTGTGCTGCGGGTCGTTGGGACTCAGCAGTTGTAGTGGAGATGGAGGAGGCAGCGGCGGACATGTCACACGAAGTTTCCAATCGGCATCCAAGAATCGACAGAGAAGTTGGTCGTCTTCCAGGATCTTCAGTGAGTCGACTCTGACCACTTCCTTCATGATCATCTGCTCCACCAGCAGGTCTTCCAGGCAGCGTGCGACTTGATCACTGTACCGTTGCACAACTTGACGCACAAGACTCGAGACTTCATACGATCCAAAGCATGTGGAAATTCGGCCCCAACCAGGTCTTGTTGCTCTTGTTGAGCGAACGGACGAACTCGCTCTCGAAGTTGTTGCGCAGTCCACAAGCGTTCGCCATGGCACCCAGACAAGATGATCCAGTTTTCGGTGACCCCAGAGCCCGAACCGGCTTCGCTCGTACGCCTCGCTCAGGGACCGAGTGCGCTCGTTCTCGAGATGCACAATGTGCAGCGTGAAGTTGGCGTGGTCGATGCGCACCGAGCGACTAGCGTGCTTCGAGGCTTTACCGAGCTGCGCTGCCGTGATCAGTCCGCCGATTTCAGATGAGAATTGACGACAACTCGCAATGCGCTCGTTCTCGTCGGACGAGGAAGCGTGCGTGTCAATGGCGCCAAGAACCGTCAAGTACTTGCTCCTAAACAGGCGAAATTCGACTCCCAAAAGCACTTCGAAATCGTTGTCTCCGACGCGCACGAGCAGGATGCCGCCAGACTTGCGTGGCATGGTCTTATCGCTATCCAGCTTCTCAACCTGGTCAGTCGTCTGCTGAGTGTCTGCCTCTTCCGTGGCATCGATTGGGGTCACTTCCACAAGCGAAATGCCCGTCGCGCCTTGCTTGGCAGCGTCTCGGAGCGCGCCGACAAAGCTTCGACACGTCGGTTTGTCAATGTTCATCAACACAATCGACGTCACCGTCGTCGGGCGAATGTCCGCGGACAGCGCACGTTCCTTGCAAAAGCGGAGGCACTCGACGACGATTTCGCGTGCCGCGAGGTCGCGTGGGTACCCAAAGATGCCAGAGGAAATCCCAGGGATGGCGATCGACGTAAGTCCCAGTCGCTCGGCCTCACACAGCGCGCTCTTCACGGCGTCGCGAAGCAATTGCGCCTGGGCTTGCGTGGGCTGCCAACCACCGAGGTTTGGGCCGACCGTGTGGATCACGTAGCGACATGGGAGTCGGCCGCCGCTGGTCGCCATGGCCTTGCCCACGGCGAGCGCTTCGTTCTCACTGAGCCAACGGGCGCATTCGTCGTCGATCGTGCGGCCGCCACCGCGTCGGATCGCCGCGGCGACGCCACCAGCGTGGTTGAGCTCCGAGTTTGCCGGGTTCACGATCGCGTCGGCCTCACACGCCGTCAAATCGCCCTGTGCCACGATCAACTCGGGGCTGCCGCGCACGGCGGAGGGCTTGCACCGCAGGAAAACGCGCTGCGCCGCGTCTGCTGACGTTGCTGCCTCACAGGCCGAAGGTTCTTCGTCGCGAAGCGCGGGCGTCGAAGCGTTGGCCCCCATGGCGCGTGGTGCGCCGGTTGCGTGGCGATGAAGAACGCTGTTTGTCGAGTCGTTTTGTCGGCTTGACGAACCGCTCAAGCGCCGCAGAACCGCTGTTGTGGCCGCCGTTAGGACAGCGTCCTTCGTGACCGGGCGGATCCCCCCGCATCGCCTCTGAGAACGGGGGAAAGAGCGAGCGACGAGGCGAACTTGCGCATGTTGCCTCGAGGATATCTGACAGTGGCTGGGGGACCCAGCTTACTGTAAGGGCGGCCGTCAGGGGGGGGTAAAAATCCTAAAATGACTGCCACACCCGTTCACCCTGTGTAAAACGTTCTAGGATTAACGTAGATGTGGCAAGCCAAGCAAGTCGAAAAGCGATATCCCGCTCAAATGGAAACAAAAAAGCAGTACCGTGAAATGGGCCCTTGAACGGACATGCGCCTTGTCCCTTCAAGCGGTCGATTCACGGTACTGGTTTGGGGAACAGTGGGGTCCAATGCTCTCGAATCTTATGAACCTCCCTGGACGAATTCAAAGTATTCCATCGAAATCGACCAATCGCAGGTATGGAAAAACCTGACCTCGGAAAAGTGATGGAGACATATAGCGGCAAAAAACGCGCACTTAGGCAAAAAAAACGCACCTTACCAGAGAATATGTCTTATTATAGTAGTCAAGGCATTTGTGCCATATTGGTGGCACGCTCGTGGTGCTGTTCGCCGCGAGCACCCCGAGCGTGCCACCAACATGGCACAAATGCACGTACAGTCGTACTGCCCTGGAGCCAGCAACTCGTGGTGCTCGTGCTGCCGCACGACTGGATCGACGCGAGTCTGTGCGAGTTCGTCGTAGTTACGAAGCAGGGTGCGTTCGAGGTGCACGTCGCCGATAGTCGGCACACAGACCGTGGCGTTGGTGGGGCAAATAGAGATGCATACCAATGCAAAATTTATGAAGAGGTTATCAGTGGT